>JABMCL010003092.1:587500-602500 GCA_018857735.1 Alviniconcha marisindica | reverse complement strand
CTCAGCTCCGTACAGTATGATTGGCTGTATCTGTACGTCAAAAATTTTGAAAAATGTTTTCTTGGAGATTTCCAAACATCTACTTAGGGCTCTTACGCAAGCAAGCGTTGCTTTTCTCCCTTTCATGGCCAGATAGTTTACAGACTGGTTAGTGCTTAGCATAGTAGTAAAGGTATACCCCAGATACGTATAGTTGTTCACAACATCTAACTTTTGGCTTCCTAAATACCACACCTCTTTTTTGCCAAGGTGTCCACCTTTTCTAAATGCCATCACCTTTGTCTTCTCAATATTGATTTTTAGAAGACGTTCCTCACACATTCTGCTAAGCTGATTGAGCTGATTTTGAAGACCAATTGCTGTGCTAGAGAGCAAGGCTAAATCATCTGCAAAGAGCAACAGAAAAAGTTCAAGCATGCCTGGCTGCATTTGGATGCCGTGCTGTCCCACATTACTTAATTCCACTGCAATTTCGTTAATGAACATTGAAAAAAGTCCCGGGCTGAGTATACACCCCTGCTTCAATCCAAACGGACAAGTAAAAAACTCTGTATTGTGGTTATTCACAAGTACACAAGAGATTACTGACTCATACATGGCGTTGAGAGCATTAAGAAAGGTTCCAGATAGGCCCGCTCTTACCAGTGATTCAAAAAGTGATACTCTATGGACTCGAATGCTTTCTGTAGATCTACAAACGCAACATACAACTTACCTCCCTTCTTACTAAGACATTTTTCAACAATAGCAGAGAGAGTAAAAATGTTGTCAGCGGCGCTATATCCATGCCTAAAGCCAGCCTGTGCTTCAATGATTTTCTCATTTTCTTCCATCCATTCTTTTATTCGCGTATTCAACACGCACGTGTAACATTTGCTAATTACACCCAGTAAAGAGATACCCCGGTAGTTGTCTGGGTTTTCCAAATCACCCTTTTTATGCAATGGAATAATTACAGCTCTGGTCCATTCTTCAGGGTAAGTGCCGTCAGTAAAAACCTTGTTAAAAGACCGAGTTAAAAATGGCACTGCAGTGTTCCCAGACAATTTCAGCATCTCGGGCATCATACAGTATAGCCACTTGCCTTTTGATTCTTAAGTTTTCTTATTGCATTCTTAACTTCATCTTCCATAATGTCCCTATTAAGTCTTTCCATAACTTCGTCATCTAGTGGGGCCTCGGCATCCCTGTCCACGTGCTGTGGTTGGGAGTGTTCTGATGAAAACACTTTTTTAAAGTGTGCTACCCACTCATCCTCCTTAATATTCCCTATACTTCTGTTCTTACTGAATCCCAAATTTGTGCGCAGTTCTTTCCAGAATTCTTTAGGTTCACTGATTGTTCTGTGTAACTTCTCCGCTAAGTTTTGTTTGTGTTTCTTTTTACACTCCCGTATAAGTTGTCGATATGTTCTTTTGTTCTAAATAAAGGTCAGTCTATCCCCCTCAAGGCTTGTCTTCCTGAAAATCTGAAGACTTTTACGTGCTGCATTTTTGGCATTCAAACAATCGTTGTCGAACCATGGAGATTTATGTTTTTTACACCCGAATCTCTTAAAACGTTTTTTCATGCATTCTGCCGCGGACAGAATGTTTGCTACAAAAATGTTCAGTGCTGAATCAACACACATCAAGTTCCGTGGTTGCACGCGTGACTTCGTCAAGCGATGAACTCGTGGAAAGGTGAGCTACAAAGTCATTTTCCTTTTGCTTGTCCCACACGTACCTTTCAATCCACTCACCTCCGGAGTCTGAGTGGCCCGTGTCTGCACGAATTGCACGTGCACATAATACAATCGGCAAGTGGCTAGACTCGACCCGGGGAACAATTTCAAAAGACGACAGGAACGTGTCAACACACAGTTAATTGGAAACAATAAAATAATCCACAACACTCCCTCCTGTTTGTGAAATAAAGGTTAAACCATCATCTTATCGCATAAGCCATTCACAACAGAACATTCAAATGCAGTACATAAATCAAGAAGCTGCTGACCAAAGGCATTCTGATGAAAACTTTGAAAGTTCTGCTAAAACTTTCTTCTGCTTCATCTGAATACATCCCATCTGCCGAGCTTTCCAGTATACCATTTTTATCTCCCGTTCCTGAGTTCATGTCACCAAAAATAATGAAGTGGAAATCTGAACACTTTTCCTGCAGGTCTAACAAGCATTGTTCTAATGGTTCAATCCCAAACCCGTTTTCTGTCACTCTGTAGGCAGGTGACTCACACGGTGGAATGTAAACCCCAATCATATACACAGGTTTACCGGTCTTGAAAAGTACTTCGTCTACTTCAATAACGAGCATGTTTTCGTAAGGAACTTTGACCTCTCGTACAAATTCGGCATACAGTTTCTTTATGAGCATTACAACACCACCAGAATTTCTCCCATGGTGGGAGAGTTTTTTTGCCTTTGCTGTGAATGATAGGTAGTCTTTAAACATATCAGACTGGAAATCTGTATCTCAGTTAGGCATACCACATCAAATGATAACAAAAAACTCACAAAATCAGCGCAGTCCAGTTTCTGCCACAGTTCTTCCACATTGTAAGCCCCAATCTTGATAGTGTTGTTGTTGGCCTTGGAGTCGTCCTTTGGGCCCGGGCCGAGTCCCTATTTCCAAGCTGAAGCTTGTTTGTCAGAGGAGGGATGGGGGCGGGTGTGGTTCTGAGATCTGGTAACAGGTCTAGAATCTGTCTGAACATGTCTTCCGCTACCCCTCCTTCTGTCCGTTCCTACAGATCGTCTGGAGTAAGAGCTCTTCACAGACACGTGATCAGGTCTGAAGAGCTCCTCTCTGTTCCTGTCACGTTGACTTCCCTTCTCACTGCTGCCTGTGCCGTGGTTGTCCTCTCTGCCGCGGGACCTAAGAAGGGGGAACCCTCCCAGATGTTGTCGTGTGTGGTCGTTGTCACCTTTCCTGTGCTGGCTCAGGTTGCTGTCGAAGTCCTCGTCGTTGTGGCCATGGTCATCCACGTGGTAACTCGTAGGGCTGAGCCGGTCTGCCTCTCTTTCAGCGTGCGTCCTGCTGTCACTGCTGCCCTGTCTACGGATGTGTCGTCTGGGAGGCTGTCTTTGGTGGCGATGTTCCCATGGTGGCAGTCGTCTGTCATCCACCTTCACTATCTCCTCGTGCTTGAGGTCGAAGGTGAATGTTCCTTCCTCTGAGCGCAGTTTATCATGTCGAATAACTGCGCGCTTGCCGTCTTCTCGCATCGTCTTCATCAGCGGTATTAGGCCTCTCTGCTTCTGTCGGACACGATCCGATGCATCCTCCCGGACGTAGACACTGGAACCTTTAAGTTCTCTGGCTCTAGACACAACTAGTTCTCTGTCCTTAAATGACTGAAATCTGACGATGATCGTTTTCCCAAGGCGGTGTGCTCTCTCGATGGGGATGTTCTTTGTTATCATCATCTTCTTTCTGATGATGTCAAGGACTTTGTTCTCGCAGTCCTCCCAGGTTTCATTAGCGGAAGGTGGGATGCCATCGCAGAGGACGTTTTACCGCCTGCTCTGGTTTTCCAGCGCATCGAGTTTGTCTTCCAGCTTCTCGTTGTAGTCCTGGAGATTTTCATTTGAAGCCCTCATCTGTTCAGGGTGTTCATACATAGCAGAGACATCGTGCGAGACACAGTTTGTTCGTCTGCTACTTCTTCCAGTCTTGTCGTGAGTTTCCCTTTAGTCGCATCGAGTCGAGCCGTCATTTGCGCTGTGCTGTTTATCTGCGCGCTTTCCAAACGTGAGACAGCCTGCGTGAGTGTTTTCATCTGTTCAAGCAGCTCTTTCAGAATAGGTTGGTTGGAAGCAGAGTCATCTCCCTCACCTTCTTGTCGTCCAGACGATGTTGGTGTAGTTGGTCCGGGGTTTGGTTCAATGCCAGACATCATCAGAAAAGCCAGTAACGTCGTTACCGCCAGCTTGGCTGCAAAACTGGGAGCTCGCAGTCCCCTTACTCTGTTTGCTGCTGTCTTGGCTTTCCTTGACAGAATGTTCACCAGTGTAGCTGTAAAGAGGTCAACCAGACACTCCGAGTCCCTCTGCGGTGGCAGGCATGGTGATATGTTTTCAACTGAAAGTCAATTACAGTTGCTTTGTCCGGTGAACGCTTTTGAATAATGCAAACAAATCCGCAGATAGTATTTAAAAAGTTCACAAAATTTAACACCAAAATGACCAGCGGAATCTCCTCTGACACAATATCTAAAAATCCACGCCGCACCAATGATAAAAAAGGCAACAATTAGTCAAAATCGCCCAGATTATGCAGAGAGAGAGAGAGAGAGAGAGAGAGAGAGAGAGAGAGAGAGAGAGAGAGAGAGAGAGAGAGAGAGAGAGAGAGAGAGAGATTTTCTTTCTGCCAACAGAATATAGTTACAAAGACATCGCACATAAAAAAATTATTAAAAAATCAAAAAAATCCAATGTTCCTCCAACTTTTTATCACTCATCGGAAGCATAGGGGTCATTATGTAACATAACTGAGTTTATTTGCAGGTGACGAGTATTTAATGAAACGAAAGATACCAAAGGTTAGCCGGTTTGGCCTAGCGGTAAGCGGAAGGACCGATACCGCTTCGACTCTCCTTTCTCTTCAGACTTTGTTCATCACTTCCTACTAAAACATTAAAATGACTCTCATCGCTGCCCATCTTAATGCAGGAATCATTCTGGTGGTGATAGAGTAGCGATAGGTATATAATCTCCCTCTCCTCCCACCTCCGTACCCCTTCCCCCTCCCTTCTCCCCGTCCCTAATAAGCCTCATGGTTTCTGTGGACGTTAAGCACCATGTTTACTTACTTCCTTACCAAACTGACTGAGCAAATGATTTTTAACGGAACCATTCTGGTACCCCAGAAAAAAAACAAGTCCTGACCACACACGCACACACACACACACACACACACACACACACACACACACACACACACACACACACACCACACACACACACACAACACACACACACACACACACACACACACACACACACACATACACACACGCTAATGCCCATTTCTGCTGTCGACAAACAAAAGCGCGACAGCAGATACCGTCCCGTTTTTAAGGTGCATGCCAAATCTCAATCAACCAGAAATGCAAGGTTACGCGACTATAAGGGAAACAAACCAGCCATGTTTTAATCAATGGCCGATACAGTAGAATTGCCTCCCCCTCCAAATGCTCCACTCCGTCTCATTAACTTTTCAAATTGCGTACTTTATATGAGGGGCCATCTATTTATTAACTAAGTTGTCGATTAAAACGCCTTATTTACCAGCTCAGGATGTATGTTTTTGATGATCTGATTTTTTTTTTTTAAATCACATAATCTTGTTACCGTGTTTGTTTTGGATGGTGGTGGTGGGTAAAGTGAAAAGTAGAGTCAAATCAAAAGTGATTTGTTCTAAACATGATGTACCCTGGTTTTCTACCTTCCATAGGGGTGCGGCCTGTGGCGGTGGCCGCGTCACTCCACACCTGACTGTAGACAGGGCGATGCTCCAACGTGACCGTGTAGTTTGTGAAGGGAACCAGGCTGCACTCTGTCCGTGTCACAGTCGTGTTGTCGCCATCAGACGGCACCATCAGCACCTGCAGACAGGCACGTCACCACTCACCACTCTCCTCCTCTCTCTCCTCCTCTCCTCTCTCTCCTCCTCTCTCGTCCTCTCTCTCTTCCTCTCTCTCCTCCTCCGCTCTCTCTCTTTTCGGCCACTACTTTATGTGTTTTTGGCCCGTTGGTACCTCAGCAACCTTAATTGATCACAAGTACTAATAATCGACCGAGCTATGGTGCCTAGAGTCACCCCCCCCCCCCAGCCACACGTGGCACACACTGTGCGAAAGAAAACAAGCATCCGATCCCAGTTTCTGGGATTTCTCCCACCCCACAACACACACGCTATGGAAAAGAAAACATAACCAACCGATCGCCCAACCAACGAACCTACCCACCAACAAGCACGTGCAACACTGCCTTACCTTGTCTGTGGAGTGGCGAGAGCGAGGGTGAAGAGTGAGGCGCCACTCCAGCCTCTCTGCACTTGTCGGGCTCCACGTCACACGGAGGCAGCGCCCGGCTGATTCCGTCACGGACACGGGTTGTGGTGGCGGCAGTTTGACTGGTGGGCAAAAAGAACCTACGGCTGTCAATATACTTTAATCATCCATCACAGGGTAATTCAACTAACTACTATATCATTCTGGGTCCCAGAGACAAGGCTGCGCCTCCTACAAGTCAACAAATAAACAAATTCCTCCGAAGCGAGTGAAGTACTTAGCGATACCGTCATCCACAGGAGAGCTCTTCGCTCTCAGCCAATCAGAGGCAAGATTCGTCAAATAGGGTGAATATTCCCAGAACATGTTGAGCGAAGCTTTTCGGACCCCGAATATATCTTCGTCGCAGTTCGATGAACTTCACCCCCAACTATATTCGCGAAGCAAAAGTTCGCCCAATTAAGAACCAACTATATTCGCCGAATACTCCCAACTATGTTCGCGAACAAATGTTCGCCCAATTAAGAACGGGCTTTAGTCTGTGAACTTTGCCAATAGAAAGCATCGTGTGTCTGTCGCTGTTCGTTACCTCTTTATAATTGCTTTTCAAGGAAGTGTGTGTGTGTCAAGCCAATATACTTTAATCAGCCCTCACAGAGTAATTCAGCTAACTACTAAGGCTCATTCATTTTAAAATTAAAATTAAAAGAAGATCAGATCAGATGATGATGATGAAGTGATGCTTAATGTCCTCAGATGTCAGTTGACATATTAGGGACAAGCTGAGACCAATGCCGAAGCATGGTTCAATATAGTTTTACGTCCACGGAAACCAGAAGGCTCGTTAGGACGGACAGCCCAGGACGGCCACGGTAGGTAGGTAGGTAGTGTTGCTTAATGTCCTCAGATGTCAGTTGACATATTAGGGACAAGCTGAGACCAATGCCGAAGCATGGTTCAATATAGTTTTACGTCCACGGAAACCAGAAGGCTCGTTAGGACGGACAGCCCAGGACGGCCACCTCGACTCTCACACTGCTCCTGAACATCAGAGCAACAGAGAACATCAGAGCAACGTCAAAAGCATTTAAACTGATAATAAACACACACACACACACACACACACACACACACACACCACACACACACACACACACACACACACACACACACACACACAAGTATGTGTGTATGTGTTTGTAGCCTATGTATGTAGCCTGTGTGTGTGTGTGTGTGTGTGTGTGTGTGTGTGCGTGCGTGCGTGCGTGCGTGCGTGCGTGCGTGCGTGCGTGCGTGTACCTACCCCGCTTCCTGGGTGTGACAGAGAAGCTATAGGCAGCGGTCCGCATGACGATGACGTCAGTGCTGTTGACAGTGTAGGTCAGTGTGAGGTTGAAGTGGAGCACATTGTGGTTCTGGAAGTGTTGTCCCTGGTACAGCTTACACACACACCAATGCTCGCTGCACTCCATACTACAGGTCTGTGTCATGCTGCACACGCCACACACACACCACAGTTGAACTCTAAAGACCTTCACAGATCACGTGGACAACATCAAGAACATACGGAGTCCTTTTAATTAACGGAAATAGATTGTGAGGAGTGTGAGGGTGGAGTGCCACTCTTAAGCCCGTTCTTAACTGGGCGAATGTTTGTTCGCCGAACATACTTCGGACAGTTCGACGAACTATGATTCGTTTCTTAATTGAACTTTTAGTTCGCCGAACATGGTTCGGACAGTTCGACGAACTTTACTTCGTTCTCAATTGGCTTGTACTGAGATGCAAGCTTCGGCCCGAACTTGCGGCCGACGCGCAGCAGACAGCATGATCGAAAATGTAGGCTAAAGTCAAGTCAAGTCAAGTCAGTATACTTTGATCACCCCTCACAGGGTAATTCAACTAACTACTATCTCATTCTGGGTCCCAGAGACAAGGCTGCGCCTCCTACAAGTCAACAAATAAACAAATTCCTTCCGAAGCTAGTGGAGAACCTGTAGCGACACCGTCATCCATTTTTATTTTTATTTCTTCCTCATCCACAGGAGAGCTGTGCTCTCAGCCAATCAGAGGCAATGTTCGTCGAATAGGGCGAATGTTCCCAGAACATGTTGAGCGAAGCTTTTTGGACCCCGAATGTAGCTTCGTCGCAGTTCGACGAATACTCCCAACTAGGTTCGCGAAGAAAACTTCGCTCAATTAAAAACGGGCTTTAGACCACCTTTCTGTGATACCCCCCCCCCCCCCCCGTCTCCCCGCACTCAGTTTTTATAAATGACATATTTTCCTGTCGTCGTTGCAGACTACATTTCAAACGTTATTTTGTAGGCGCTAAAGAACTGAGCGTGTTGCTTGCCCGCCTTGGTGGCAGTTGGGGTTAGGTTACATGCGACAGTCCCAAAAACATTTCACTTGTGAAACTACCAGTTTCAGTTCATAACAAAGCGAGCAAACTTCTGCCCGCAACTGAGAAACACTCAAATGCAGGCGTATAATAAATGTGGAAAATAACAAACCGGCCGTCACCACCACCACCACCACCACCGTCATTGCAACATCAAAAACGACAACAAACCCCTTTTCCTGGATGCCGTAAAACAAAGTGACGGAGGAGTGTTGAGGATACAAGAAGTGGTTCGTCACGTTTGGAAAGCGACAGGAGAACTTGGCCCCTTCCATCAGACACTCCGCAGACAGGTTCTCCATCACGGCCTGTGGGGAATCTGCACACAGCCGTGCGGACACGGTACAGTACACACAGCCCCATGCGGACACAGTACAGTACACACATCCATGCGGACCCGGTACAGTATACATAGCCATGCGGACACGGTACAATACACACAGCCATGCGGACACGGTACAGTACACACAGCCATGCGGACCCGGTACAATACACACAGCCATGCGGATACGGTACAGTACACACAGCCATGCAGACATGGTACACGGTACACTTGCACCCAGCCACGCGGACATGGTGCACTGTACACAGCAATGCGGACACGATACAGTACACTGACACAGCCATGCGGACACGGTACAGTACACAAGGCGATGAACAATGTGGGGGAATCTAAACACAACCACAGCCACATGGATACGGTTCAATAAACAAAGTAATGAACACTGTGTTGGCTACACTGGGGAGTTGGGGGTGGAGGGGGGAGGGGGGGGGGGGAGGGTTGAGGGGCGGGGGCGACCTGCTCGCAGCCGCAGCCTCATGTACACGGTATACAATAATTATACCAGGCAATGACCATGCGGTGAATCTGAATACAGCCGCAGTCACATGGGCACAGTATACATTACACAAGGCAATGGACACTGTTGGTGATCGGCATACAATCACGACCGCATGCACATACAGTACAAAAGTCAATGACCAGTATGGGTGAATCTGCACACAGCCACATCCACATGCACACGGTATACAGAACAAAAGGCTTCGAGCACTGTTTCAGGCCATGGTATCTCAGAGTCAGTTTCAACAACCTTGCGTTCACAGTCATCAGCATGATGTACAAATGCAGATTATCCTATGTAAGAAGACACTGAGTGGTCATGTCGCCATCAGCGTCACCGGTCCGGGTTCTTCTCAAACGAAAAATACCCCCCCCCCCTCCAACACACACACACACACACACACACACACACACACACACACACACACACACACACACACACACACACACACACACACACACACACACACAATCAACAACAACAAAACACTGTTGACAATGTAGATGGATAAACAAAATGATCATCAGGACTTTCGCCTGTTTCTTCTAGCCAAACTGACCTTATTTCAAAGTCTACATTCCCGGTTAAAAAGAGCCTAAATTAGGTTTTGTCTTAAAAGAAATGAGTTCGGTATTCATGTTCCCTTTGCAGCCTACCATTGCTTGTAATTTCGATTTGTTTATATCCGATTATTGTGGTTGTCACAGTTCTTGTTAAGTGTTGAAGTGAGCAGTGCCAGTTATTTTGCGAACTGGTATGCTTGCTTAATTTTGATTCTTTTCAGTTTTGCAGTTGTTGGTTGATGAAGCAGTTTGCAGGTTTTCTGTGTTGTATGTTGGCTGCCGTGTGAAAATAAACAAAGCAACACGACAACTTACAATCGGTACGCACAATCTGGTATCCCATGCATTGTTCCAGCGGCTGCACTTCAAATCCAGCCCACGAGATGGCGCAGTAGTACATGTCCTTCGGAGTCTCCACGGCAACCGCTTGGCTCATGCACACAAGGGGCGTGGCCTGTGTGGACCACGACTGAACATCGATCGGGATGTCTTTTTTGTAAAAGGTAATGTTACAGTGGTCACTGAAGTCGCGGTAGGTTCCGGTGACGTTACAGCACAGTCGTAACGGCTCCCCTCCAAATGCAAATGGGTCTTCTGGAGTCACTGAAAGAGGCAGTTTGACACGTAAACATTGTGCTTAACGTCCACAGAAACCGCAAGGCTTATTAGGGATGGGGAGAAGGGGGGATGGGGGTATGGAGATGGGGGAAGAGGGAGATTATATACCTATCGCTACACTGTCACCACCAGAATGATTCCTGCATTAAGACGGGCAGCGATGAGAGCCATTTTAATGTTTCAGTAGGAAGTGATGGACAAAGTCACAAGACAGTGTCCACAAACCACAACCTTTTCGAAGAGAAAGGAGAGCCGAAGCGGTATCGAACCGAGGTCCTTCCGCTTACCAGCCTAACGCCTTACCGCTAGGCCAAACCGGCTCACTCAGTTTGACACAGTGATCTTTTTAAATCCTAGGACAGTGGCGTGAAATCCAGATGCCGCTTTTTGCAGTTGTTTACCACCACCTATATCATTTAGCCCCAAACACATAATCAAACCATGCGTATGTTGATGTTGTTCGTGTGCGTTCCCTTTCGTTTTCCCTGCGGCAAACACTTACCGCATAGAAAACACAAGAAACCTCACACAGACAACATCAAAAGGTAACACATGGTTTGATTACCTGTTTGGGGCTAAATGAGACCATGCAGCAAACACGTATAGTCCCGCAGTGGGGTATTGCGGAGGCAGAAAGTAAGATTCAAACACAAAAAGGTTCAACGAACGCTTATTTATTTTAACACGGACACACAGTATGCAAATTTTTGGGGAAATCCTCTTTATCAAGCCACAGAACGACACTTAAATAACAGATAAACTGTCAAAAACGATGAAAAATGAAAGAAAAAGACTTATCTTGTTTTGGTTGAGGTTTTACAGCTTGTTCGGTGCTTGGAAGATTCAAGCAGAAATTAAGGTTACTGTCTGTTGAGAAACCAGAGCTAACAAACATTTTCCCTTTAAAGCCTGGAGTAGGTCATAATATAACTATGCATCGTCCACTGCCAGGAATTTCTTCCTTGTTCTGATTTCTGCCTTCCCGGTCCATTCAAGTTCATTTTTTTTCCAGATCCCCTCCTTACTTTTCAACTGTGTTGGTTTTTGGCTAAAAGCGATTTAAGCAGGTTCCTATGGTGATTGTGTACCTGCGGAATGTACATAGATACCGAGACATGTGATATTGTGCATTGATTGATAGACAGATGGATGGATGGTTTTTGACGTCCTAACGGTGAATTAAACAAACTTGTGATCTGGTGAACTGTGTTTTGAACTGATGTAGAAGAACTTTGAATGTGTCATTCGTCGTGAGGTGACGCTATGAACTAAGTAAATACAGTGTGCTGTGAAGTTTGTCGCCACTGTGTCACGTGGCAGTGCAGCTTTTTTGACTAGTTGTGTGTGAATGCACGGCCGCACTATTTTTCGCCACTGTAATAGGATTTAACCATTTTTAATTTTTGTTTGTGATGAACATATTTCAACAGTATGAACATAGTGAGGTCAGAAGGCTCGAGCGGCTTGTCCACAGTCATACATCAACACAGGAAACAGGATGAAAGAGGCACTAAACTAAAGATGACACCCTACGTAATGTCCAACTTTGACAGATTTAAACAGCTAGCATGCTGCAGTGGATAACCGACATAGGCCATACTAAGTAGCGAGAGACAGGGCTGAAAAGCAAAGCAAAGGTGAAGAAAAAGACATACGTACTGGTGTTGTTTTCACCTGAACAGCTCATCGGGGACTCTAGGCATGTAGCTGCTGCTGACAGCGTAATAAACACTGCCACTGCTGACGTCACAACGGCCATAGGGATGCCCTCCTAAACAGCAACGGGAACCAGCTGATCGTTGGTATTAACTGTGATTTCTATATGGATCTGGCTATAATGTATCGCAGTGCCAGTGTAAGAAGGAATCTTAGAATGGAAGAAGAAAACATAACAAACAAACAAGCAGAAACAGCAACAGTAACTTTATCATCATCATCAACAACAAGAACAGCTTCAAGATACAAGTAAGCTGCTTCCAACCAGCCGAGCGCCATAATAAAGAAAGCAGAACTTACGTATGCCTGTGACAAAAACTGTCACACAATGGAGCAGTTCCACTCGGTTCCAGTGACCGATAGCAGTAGGCTGGATGTGTGCCAGAGTGTGCTGATCGACACACATCACATTAGGTACAAAGGAACAGTCGAGGAGCATAGACAATTTTTAGAGCGTGAAGGAGTTCTTTAGAAACTTGTGATCAGGCGATCCAGGTCGCGATGTAACGGACTGATTTTTTTTTCGATTTTTTTTTCAGCACATTAAGCTGCAATATGCGCAGCAGTTTATCTGTACTGACAGTGAAAACAGAGGCTTGTAGCTGCTTGTACCTGTCCGTCACAAATGGTTTGTCCGCCCCCCAAACAACAACAACAACAACAACAACAACAAACAACAACAACACACACACACACACACACACACACACACCACACACACACACCACACACACACACACACACACACACACACACACACACACACACACACACACACACACAAAACCATCTAAAATCGGGCGATATATTTTGCCGCCAAATGAAAGCGATCAAATCATTCGGGAGCCAGGGTTGTCATTTGCGCATTGTGCATAATATGGCGGTCTGGCCTCCGGGTACGAGACAACTTTAGAAATTAGACCTAACTGCCAAAATAGTACCTGTTCTTACATGTTCTTATTCCTGCATGCAACTCGAGTCACATTCACTCCAGTGCAGATAGACAGGTAAGGACCGGCTCGATGAAGCTGTGCAGCCGTTCGACCGGCAGACAGCAAACGAGCGACTGATGTCGGAAAGGTCACCTCCTGCATGTGCAAACGTGATTTGATACGTCACGCAACCACAACTGAGGTACCTTCGTTAACACAACGAAGGACTGGTTTTGCAGGCAATGGAGCAAAGGTCTCACGCGCCAATGCTAAACGGTAGCATTTCGAAATAAACATGCACATTAAAATCAGATATTAAAAAACCCTGGCTTCCATTTGGAGCAAAATCCACGATTTAGCCGATTATTTTATGCGGACAAACCGTTTATGACAGACTACCTGACACAACAGTAAATATTAATAATAATAATATTACATACATTTTCTATAGCGCTATAGCGAGCTCAACGCGCTTGTTCACATACATGTACATAATATATACCATTTACATTTACTAACATATCATATACAAGCAATCGCATAATATTCACTTAATAAATTACACTAATATAAAACAAGTACTTGTAAAACGGCGCATAAAATAATTGTTATAAAACATAGAGACTTTATAATAATTTAAAAGAGGTACATCATTATAAAGCAATGTACTAAGTAATTATTATTATTACTACGCTAAAACGTGTACACACACACACACACACACACACACACACACACACACACACACACACACACACACACACACACACGTACCTCCCTTTCTTATTCTCCCTCTCTCTCCCTCTATCTCTCTGTCCCTCTCTTGCTCTCACATGCACACATACTCTCCCCCCCCCCCATCTCTCCCGCTCCTCGCTCTCTCTTCCCCCCCCCCCCCCCATCTCTCCCGCTCCCTGCACTCTCTCTCTCCCCCCCCCCATCTCTCCCGCTCCCTGCACTCTCTTCTCCCCCCCCCCATCTCTCCGCTCCTGCACTCTCCCCCCCCCCCATCTCTCCACTCCCTGCACCTCTCTCTCCTCTCCTCTCCCCTTAACGACTATGAAGCAACTAAAACACTCAGGAAGCACATTCATGCGGGAGGTTGGGGGGGTGGGGGAGGCAGGTGGTGGCGTGTGAAGACTGCAGAAATCCTACTGGCAGAAAGCTGTCATGAACAAGCGAGTTTTGAGTCTGGATTTAAACAGCGGAAGGGGAGAAGAATTTCTGAGATCGGATGGCAGAGAGTTCCAGAAAGTCCATCTATAACTATTACATAAGCCTACTTTAATTTTGAAACTAACATGGGGTTGTGAGTGACCGATCACAAAGGCGATTTTTTAAATGGGCAAATGCAAATGATGCACAGATCACATTTCGCAAAACGGCCAAAGAGCTGCGGTATGAATGCCCTTGGCGCTTTGTTTGTTAAGGCTGGATTGCCTCAAGAGGTGACAGTCAGACCACACATTACATTACAGAAAGTGAAAAGTGGAATGGGAAGCCCAGACTGGAATGTGTTGATGGTCGACATCCACCTTCGAAAACTGTTGGTGGACATGTGGGAGTGAAGGGAAATGACTGAGAGGATAGACTGGCGGACAAAGCAACCCTCACAAGTGGCTTGCTTCTCGGAAGATGTGAAGTGTTGAGAAGCTTGAGACACTACCTGCGGGCACAAAGTCAAGGACATCACAACATTCATTGATCGCCTGGAGGAGAGAGGCTCCACGTCTAGACGCTAGACGATCTTCCTTGAAAGGACGAGAGGGGGCCATCGTCAATCAGACGAACATTGGAACCGTTTCAAAGGCAAAAGTAGGAAAACTTCTGAGAGACGGGGTGGAGAGCATATGGGCTTTTCCGAGTGCACAGATACCATCTTGAACTGAACTGAACTTTGTCAAGATGTGTATCG
>JABMCL010003092.1:510000-582500 GCA_018857735.1 Alviniconcha marisindica | reverse complement strand
ACCTACTTTATACACCCATAGAACTCTTTGGTCGCTGGTTAATCAGTGGGCAGCTCTTTAGTTGCTGGTCAGTCAGTGGGCAGCTCTTTAGTCGCTGGTCAGTCAGTGGGCAGCTCTTTAGTCGCTGGTCAGTACACTGGGCAGACCGTCAGCTCTTTAGTCGCCTGTCAGTACACTGGGCAGAGCGTCAGCTCTTTAGTCGCTGGTCAGTACACTGGGCAGACCGTCAACTCTTTAGTCGCTGGTCAGTACACTGGGCAGCCGGCAGCTCTTTGGTCGCTGGTCAGTACACTGGGCAGACTGTCAGCTCTTTAGTCGCTGGTCAGTACACTGGGCAGCCGGCAGCTCTTTAGTCGCTGGTCAGTACACTGGGCAGACCGTCAACTCTTTAGTCGCTGGTCAGTACACTGGGCAGACCGTCAGCTCTTTAGTCGCTGGTCAGTACACTGGGCAGACCGTCAACTCTTTGGTCGCTGGTCAGTACACTGGGCAGACCGTCAGCTCTTTGGTCGCTGGTCAGTACACTGGGCAGACCGTCAGCTCTTTAGTCGCTGGTCAGTACACTGGGCAGACCGTCAGCTCTTTAGTCGCTGGTCAGTACACTGGGCAGACCGTCAGCTCTTTGGTCGCTGGTCGCCCTCTGGGCGTGCAGACTGCTGGACTACAAGGCCCAGTTGCACAGGCTCAACAGACAGCGGGACTTGGAACAAGGGAGGTAATTCCGTTTTTCATGTTGTTTGTTCCCTTCCCCTCGCCCGCCCCCTTTGCCTCAGTAGACAGATCAGTGGCGACAGGGCGATTCCCGCGGGACAAAAATGTAGAAAGCGAAAAGTGAAAATAACGTCAACGCAACTAAATTTGTATAACTGGAGAGAACTGTGATTATTGTATACGTACACGAGCAGCATGCAAAGGCTGTCAGTGTGAGATCCTGTTCATTGGTTAGACTTCTTTTACGTCAGCTTGTTTCCATAGAGGTAGCCTACTGGCGGATATCACCAAGAACCCAGGGCCGGGGGGTGGGGGCAAACTATACACTCATCACCAGAATGACTCCTCAGTTAAGGTGGGCAGCGGCGTGAACTATTTTAACATTTTATTCACTGACGCGGAACAAAGGCACAGTGAGACACTGAGGCGGAACGAAGTCGGACACTGAGTGTCCGGTGTGAGCTATTTTAATCTTTCATTCACTGAGGCGGAACGAAGTCAGACACTGAGTGTCCGGTGTGAGCTATTTCAATCTTTCATTCACTGAGGCGGAACGAAGTCAGACACTACGTAAGTAAGTAAACATGGTGCTTAACGTCCACAGAAACCATAAGGCTTATTAGGGACGGGGAGGGGGGGAGGGGGTATGGAGGGGAGGGGAGAGGGAGATTATATACCTATCGCTACACTGTCACCACCAGAATGATTTCTGCATTAAGATGGGCAGCGATGAGAGCCATTTTAATGTTTCAGTAGGAAGTGATGGACAAAGTCACAAGACAGTGTCCACAAACCACAGTCTTTTTGAAGACAAAGGAGAGCCGAAGCGGTATCGAACCGAGGTCCTTCCGCTTACCAACCTAACGCCTTACCGCGTGTCCGGTGTGAGGTTTTTCAATGACACGCAGTCACTGACACGCAGTGTCTGACTTCGTTCCGCCTCAGTGATTCACTGAGGCGGAACGAAGTCAGACACTGCGTGTCCGGTGTGAGCTTTTTCAATGTTTGAGTCAGTGAGGCGGAACGAAGTCAGACACTGAGTGTCCGGTGTGAGCTTTTTCAATGTTTGAGTCACCGGGGCGGGACAAAGGCACAGTGAGACACGGAGTGCCCGCGTGAACCACAGTATGAACAGAAAGGCGAACCGCAGCCAGGAATGGAACGGACGTCTGTTGTACTTGTAACTGTTCGCTTTGCGCTAGCTGTCCAGACAAATGGGACCTCAGTCGTGCCGGCATCTGTTCACTTACTAAAACCGAAGAAGGAAGGTCAGCGCTAACTGCCCAAACTCAGCCTTAAATGTCCCACCTGCACTACCTGTCCAGTAAACTGCACGACGAAATCGCATCATCGAAAGCGTCGTGTGGTGTAGACTTTAAGCAAGCCAGTACATTTTAAAGACGGACGGGTTCAACCGCTTGAAGTTCGAATAGTTCTCGTCAGCCCTACGGCTTCATTCTCAGTTCCGCGTGTGGCGGAGGCTGGCCCACAGTACCTGTCGTTGGTGTGGCATGCAGCTCCAGCCACACGTGATGCCTGCAACTAGACCACCGTTGCCTTTGTGTCACACTCGTCCTTTCTCTGCTCCATTTTTATCTCCAGGTCAAACCGTGGAAAACCATTCAAAGTAAACAAGTTGGGTTTCATAAAGGAAGTCAAAAGTCCTAGTAACCGGTGAAAGTAAATGATTTGGTTTCATAACTTGAAGGAGGTTTCAGGCACTGTTTTCGAAACAGACTAGTTTTGACAAAAGCAACTCGACTTCACAACAAGCGGCGTGACACGTTTCCTGTTTCACAACATTTCGTGGAAAAAAAAATGGTGATTTCGTCCATACTTTCTATCAGCAAATGTAGAACGGACGTATATAATGTCATATGTGCAGCTTTAATGTTCGCTGTATTTTTCATGTATTTAATTTTCAATGACACCCCCACCACCTCCCCGCTGTTTGCTGCTGTAATTTAGTGTAGTTGTTTTACGAATGGCGTGAATGTGTGCTAAGTGTACTTGGCGCCACAAAACATTCCTTGTATGTGACATTTGGCAGTACAGTGTATAACATAAAAATGGCACCGTAGTAACACTACTCCTTGGTAGGCAAGCTATAAATTTTCATATCAGTCACAGTAGCAGCAGTGCTAATCCGTACAGACACGAACTGTGTCTCGGCATAGGACACACACACACACACACACACACACACACACACACACACACACACACACACACACAAGACAGAAAGAAATTTAAACAAAAACAAAAAGCAAAACATGTCACTGCTGTAAGATTTATTTTTCAGTGCCAATCAGCCGCGTAGATCATACGAATGTGAAACGAAAAAGAAAGAAAAATGCAAACAAAATGAAAAACAGAAAGTCAAAAATGAACACGCAATAATTAACACCCCCGCACAGCGGCCTAGCTCAGTCAGATAACTGCAGGACGTCTGTCCCCACTCGCTCCAGCAATCGTTCGAGAAAACCCGTTCCACAGGCACTTGCCATTAGTTAATAGTATTTGGATCCATTAGTTAATAGTTATTCCTACATTTAGCCAATGTTAAGAATAGCAGTCAGGACAGATTGGGAGCAGCTGAGACGAATGACGACGACTCTGACGGAAAGAAACCAGTAGTAAAGAAAGAAATGACTGAACTGGTCAGAAAAGCAGATACTGTCTGCATAAATGGGAACCGAACACTTCCAAAGTGTCCATCAGTATGGTATCAGTATTGCAAAGGAACCAAATGAGCAAAACACTGGCGAAAACCCAAGCGAGCTGGCCCGAGTGCTATTCTTAACATCGTACCCTTCCTTTCGTGCACAACTGGTGGTCAAATTCAGTGGCCCAAATCTTGGATTTGTTATTTGGCTATTAAAAATAAAGAAAAGAAAAAAAGGTAAGCAAGTAAACAAATAAACATGGTGCTTAACGTCTACAGAAATCATAAGGCTTATTAGGGACGGGGAGAAGGGGGTATGGAGGTGGGGGAGAGGGAGATTATATACTTATCGCTACACTGTCACCACCAGAATGATTCCTGCATTAAGATGGGCAGCGATGAGAGCCATTTTAATGTTTCAGTAGGAAGTGATGGACAAAGTCACAGGACTGTGTCCACAAACCACAATCTTTTTGAAGAGAAAGGAGAGCCGAAGCGGTATCGAACCGAGGTCCTTCCTCTTACCAGCCTAACGCCTTACCGCCAGGCCAAACCGGCTCACGCAAAAAAAGGTCAAGTCATTCGGCTTCAAGTACCTGTGGCTGCTTGGTTTGGCGTCACTACAGCGGGCTCGCATTGACATACGCGGCGGCTACGGTGTCACGGAGTGTGCCTGCTCTGCGTGTGTGTGTGTGTGTGCGCTCTTCAATCGTAGAACTTTTTGTTGCTGTTGAAATACCACCGAAGTAAGCTGAGATAATTTCAGGTAAGACACCTCACACGCTGACCTTACTGTGACGATTCTCAGTGAAAACCAGCTTCAGCCGTAAGGTCAGTTCAAACCACAGTGAAAAATGTCAGTTTTTTTTAAATACATGTTTAACTGTTAAACCAAAAGCAAAAAACTGCTGTGGCTGTTGGTGGGTACGCG
This sequence comes from Alviniconcha marisindica, assembly GCA_018857735.1. Taxonomy (NCBI): domain Eukaryota; kingdom Metazoa; phylum Mollusca; class Gastropoda; family Provannidae; genus Alviniconcha; species Alviniconcha marisindica. Next base: position 578,193 of record JABMCL010003092.1, on the reverse strand, counting down.
AAGGGACACCGCGGCCAAAGGCATGATCTTGTGACGATGGTGTCTGGTCAGGTTGTGAACATGGAGGCCACTGCTGGTTGGTTAGGTTAGCGGCAGTGGCTGCCGTATGATTGAAGGCACGTGAAGAAGATTCGCAGTACAGAGATTTGGATATCTGACAATTAGACTCTGCCTTCGGGAGTGCTCGGTGGCCAAGCAGTGTGTAAAGACAGGTTGGCACAGTTCAGTGTGTGCTGGCTGGGTTTTACCTACACGTCACTGAAGTCTTCTGAGTTGAGGTCAGGTACGGGCTTACTCTTTAATCCTCTCTCTCTCTTCCTCCTCCCCCCCTCTCTCTCTCTCTCTCTCTCACACACACACACACACACACATTCCCTCCCTCTCTGTGTGTCTTCCTGTGGTGACCCTACGCAGTTGACGGGATGTTAAAATCCAAGAAATCTCTGTGTCTGACGATACACGTGTGTCTGCACGGTTGAAGAACCATTCAAAACAAATATGTTATTTGTAAAAATAAACAAAAATAACTGTAAAGTATTGACCTATTTCACACACCCCTCTCTCTCTCTCTCTCTCTCTCACACACACACACTCTCTCATCCCCCCCCCCCCCCCCCCCCCCTTTACCCTAGCAGCTCGAAGCAACAGCGTGGTGACGGGAGCAGCGCTCTCACTGACAGTTGCAAGGCTAAGTGACTGAGGCAACGTGCAGGCCGGCTGACTTCCACACCAGGTTTTGTTCGGATATAGAGACGCGAAGACAGTAGGGTCACCACAGGAAGACAGTAGGCCACAGCGCCGACGCTGTTGGATTAGACTACTAGCTCTAGCCTGCGATTGAACAGCGGATGGTGCATACATGTTTAAACATGGACTTAATATTTTATAGATTACACGGCTGCCCTAAGCGGTCCAACATTTTCCGGGCCTGTTGTTCTGTGAGCCTGCGGCGCGTCAGTCAAGCACTGATCAAACTGAAGTGACCTCCATCACGCCAGGCAAGATGGCCTAACACTTGCACGCTATTCAGTTTGAACTGTGGGGTCAGAGAGAGATAGCTTTGTGACGGTGTCGCGGTGACAAGTCACAGGAGCTGTGACCTAGCCCGGTAACTATAAACTGTCCTCAGTTTTGCCCACGAGCGGTGGTGTAGTCACTGTGGTGTTTTTCCCGGCCCCGCTGGCTGTGTGATTTTGTTATCGGCACGAGGGCGACGTGGGAATTAGCTGTCACTGTTGGTGAGTACAGCTTCTTGGAAAGTGTTGGTGTGGCCAAGCTTTGGTGGGGAGTCCCGGCTGGGGATTCACCCTCCTGCCCTGGCGCTCCGCCACTCGCCCGCTGCTCGGGGCGACATTTGGTTTAAACAAACTTTCATTCAGTCATCGTAATCTTAAGTTCAACAAATTAGTACAGGAAACACAAAAGCAGTATGCTTATTTGAGTGTTACCTATAGACAAAATGATAATTACACAGACATTTACGATGGCAAGATGGCAAATCATTGTCAAAAAGTCAGAGGCAACAAAGCAAAACAAAGACCAAAACAACAACAAAACAAAAACAAACAAAACAAAACACATACACACATACAAAAAACAAAAACGGGGGATGAAAAAGCAAATAAATAACCAAATATTATCGCAATTATTGATCACTGAGAGAGGGAGACGATTAAAGCATGTACTTCTTTGCTTGTGTAATAAACACATTAATTTAACCAGACTAGGTTTACAAGCGGTCGGTTTCTATCATGAACACATTCATTTAACCAGACTAGGTTTACAAGCGGTCGGTTTGACGCAAAAAATCGTGGACTATAGCACACACACACACACACACACACACACACACACACACACACACACACACACACACACACACAAATCTTATTAGTTTCCAAATGTAGCTGGTTGTTTCCAAATAGAAGTGTATTGATATTTCTTTCGTTCTCATCTAGTTTACTAATGGTTTTATTTCTAATACTATTATAAAGGGGACTATGTAGTAGGAAATGCTCTGATGTTTCTGCTGTATATCCGTATTAACACACGGCGTCTTCTAACAAGTGGCGTCTGAATAAGTCGTAATTTAAGTTACTAATAGCAAGTCGAAGTCTACAATGCTTAACGTTCCTTTCTAGAGCCAAAATAATAATATACAGGAACCAGATTCGTTGACAAATACTTTTTTAGCAGGTTAGGTAGGTAGTGTTGCTTAATGTCCTCAGATGTCAGTTGACATATTAGAGACAAGCTGAGACCAATGCCGAAGCATGGTTCAATATAGCTTTACGTCCACGGAAACCAGAAGGCTCGTTAGGACGGACAGCCCAGGACGGCCACCTCGACTCTCACACAGCTCCTGAACTATGATTAGCAGGTTAATTGAAGGATTTGCTTTTATAGTTTGAGGTAATGTGTTCCACAGTTGGGTAGTTGACGGAATAAATGAATTTCCATATAGTTCTGTTTTCAGTATGAGCGGGAATGACACTTTCATATGTTCGTCTACGATGATACGGGTTTGTTGTGGAAACTAAAGGTGGTACTAAGTTAGACAGGTATCTGGGGCACTGGTAATTAATCATTTTGTGAAACATGAATAGCTTGTGGCGTTTTCGTCTTTCTTTTAGTGTGCAAAATCCAGATTCTTTATACAACTTTTCGTGGCTTGTTCCTTTAACAGCTCCTACAGTAATTCTTATAGCTTCCAAATGCAGGTGTTCGAGCATGTTCGACACTTGCCCAGCCGACACACCTGCCCACCCGTCACTAGGACACCAGTATGCTTTTATGAACTGTCTTCAACTTTGTTGTTGTTATTTTAACGTTGCGATTTTCATAGCTCAGGAGCTGTGTGAGAGTCGAGGGGGCCGTCCTGGGCTGTCCGTCCTAACGAGCCTTCTGGTTTCCGTGGACGTAAAGCTATATTGAACCATGCTTCGGCATTGGTCTCAGCTTGTCCCTAATATGTCAACCGACATCCGAGGACATTAAGCAACGTATTAGTACTTGTCCAGATATTTGGAAATTATTATTGTTTATTCAGTTAAACAGCAACAGGAATGAATTGCAAGTGATGTGGATGGATGGACAAAATTACTGTCGTCCGCTTTTGCGCCACACACCCTCTCTCTCTCTGTCTCTGTCTGTGTGTGTGTGTGTGTCTCTCTCTCTCTCTCTCTCTCTCTCTCTCTCTCTCTCTCTCTCTCTCTCTCTCTCTCTCTCACTCACACACACAAACACACACACACACACACACACACACACACACACACACACACACACACACACACACACAGTATGTATGTACATCTTGCGTTGTACTGTGGTGCAATAGTGTCAGCACCATCGACTATACCTTAAAAGATTACTACGTCAAAATGTTTGCTGTTTAAGTACTAACAGGTTTGGGCGATTGGCCTGAAACCGAACACTTGGTGAGAAGCACGAAGACGTTGACACAAACACGCACAGTTCATGGTCTGTATAGAGCGGTGGTAGTAATAGCGATATAAAAAGGGACACGTATATCTGACGAAAGCAGAGCTCAGGAGCTGTGTAAAAGTCGAGGTGGCCGTCCTGGGCTCCCGTCCCTAATAAGCCTACGGTTTCTGTGGACGTAAAGCAAGACTTCAACTAGTCAACCCGACGAAAGAGCAGTCAGGACTGTGTGAAAATCGAGATGACCGTCCTTGGCTCCCCGTCCCTAATAAGCCTGATGGTTTCTGTGGACATAAAGCAACACTGAAACTGACGAAAGCCTTCGGCACCATGCAAATCAAACGGATGTAAAGCCTGAATGACAAGGCGGAAGCAAACCAGAGTTGCACTTTGTTCCTCTCGTAAACTGGTGACGAAGTTATTTTTGACAACACGCACGTTTCTTGGAATTGTGACGGCCCACTTTCCGAGACTAAACAGTGCGCGAGAGTCGGAAGTGGGAGTGGCATGGTGTAGGACGCGCTTGGCATGTTCGGCATTCAGGTTGGTTTTGTCTGTCTGTCTGTCTGCCTGTTTTTCCAGCTGGAGGTAGGCCTGCAGACTGGCCTTGTGTAGGCGTACTGACTGGCTGACTGACTTTGTTGATATGTCGCCCTGATATAACCGTACTGGTTGACTGGGCGTAAAAGACCAAGTTACTTACTTACTTTGATGATGATGATATTAATAATACGCTTATACAAGGCGCTTTACAATGAAAAACAACTTGGTCCATGTACAGTGATGCTACAGTTTCAGTTTCGACACATTTCTTTCTCAGGGCAAGGGGTAAAATCAAGTGTGCATTTCCGCGCTGCCGGAGTGCGAGTGATGTGGTGAGTTCAGTTCTGTCGCCCTGCCAATAGGTGTGTGAGTGATGTGGCGAGTTCAGTTCTGTCGCCCTGCCAATAGGTGTGCGAGTGATGTGGCGAGTTCAGTTCTGTCGCCCTGCCAATAGGTGTGCGAGTGATGTGGCGAGTTCAGTTCTGTCGCCCTCCCAATAGGTGTAGGCAATCAGTTAACCGCCGGCTGCCCCCAGGCTGTCTCGTTCTCCTCCCGTTTCTGAATACACCCGCTTTGTGCACCCCCAGTTCCGTGGCTATAATGACGTCCTCGGTGTGTGGAAGCCTTGTCCAGGTGTCTTGTTTCCCTGTTACCCGAGGAAAGAAACACCTGGCTCACACTCCTTTCTCCATCCGGGCGGCCACACACTGCACTGCTGTAGTATCTCTGTCCAGACTGATGTCTCTAGTCCCTGAAGTCCACCCTACTTGGAATGACGTGTCTCCTGTAGTCCCCGAAGTCTAACTTAACAAACCGCCACGGGAGACCCATACATTGTGCATGCTGAGTTATGAATGCTGGCGTAGACGAGTCGAAAGAAGTAATGCATTTCTGGCTCCTTTTTCGGTGGCTGAAAATTTCAGGAGTATGCGTTTCGAGTCGAGGCTCCGCTTAGTTGTGAGCAGGTAAGTATATTCCATATAATTAGGTCGTGTGCTGTGGGCTGTTAGTTGCCCCTTCTCCCTCCACCCCCCCCCCCCACACACACACACACATACACACTTCATTGTCCGGCAGCGCTACGGAGTGATGTGAATGGGGCTTAATGCCCTCAGATGTCGGGATGACATGTTAGGGACAACAACGGAGTCGGTTACGGTTGAGATTTATACGGTACACCAGAAGCTGTTGGCTCTTCTCTGCTCGCACTGCCCCTAGCGGCTGCCGTCGGGTTGACCAGTCGGGTGTCCAGTCGACCGTGCACACACACCGTTGAACAGGGCGAATGACCGCCGGCCAGTACTTCAAACCCGGGCCGGTGATGTATTGTGACCACGGTGTCATTATTGTGACTACCTGTTTGGCCCGTCGTGGTCCTCGGTAGTTGGCGGTCCGCTGTGCTTGTGCCGGTGAACAGTGCGGGTCGCGGCGGCGTCCAGCGTCCATGGCGAGATTACAGGGGAAGGAGGCAGTCAGAATTAGCACAGACTGCGGCCACAGCCGACTGACGGCGGTACGGTGTGTGCGTGGACAGGTTCAGTGGAATAGCGGACCGTGTGGCTCAAGTCACTATGATGGGAGTAACAGTGTTGACCTCTTTTCCGTGGTGAGTTTCAGTGTTTGTTTTCACAGCTGCTTTGTCTCTTGCATTCTTAGCCAATCGTTTAAAAGACTTTTTGCCGCAGTACATGTAATGCGCCACAGTGACCCCACGCCAAGAACACCGCCGAGTGGTTTTCGCGTTACATGAACAGCTAGCACCCCCGATTGTTTTCTACACCGTCCCTGCACGCGAAAAAGAAAAGAAGAAAAAAAGAAACGAACAAAAACAAAACGAAACTTAAAACAGCAACAAACAGAACTGTGCTGTCTTCTTTCATGTGTCCGCAGAAGCCACATACGGCTTATCAGGGACGGACGGGGGGGGGGGGGGGGGGGGGGGGGGGTCGGCTACCTACGAGTAGCTCGTCCCTTTCACCCGCAGAGACCGCCAGCCACCGCCAGAACAATAGACGTCAAGGAGGTGGAGACCCCGCCAACCCGTCCCAAATAAGCCTGATGATTTCTGTGGACGTAAAGCACTATGTTTACTGACCCCGCCAATGTCAAGCGACTTGTATACTCCGCAACTTGCTCTTTCAACAGCTATGCGGAACAGAGACGGAAACAGTCACAGAGACCAGCTGTTGAAATATAAAGCAAAAGACAGTCCAACTCACTGTGAGAGCCCAGCTCCACCTCCCGCCTTAGGTAGCAATCGGAGAGCTGGGCTCTGAACAAGTGTGCTCAGTAAGTAAACATGGTGCTTAACGTCCACAGAAACCATAAGGCTTATTAGGGACGGGGAGAAGGGTGGAGGTAGGAAAGAGGATGATTATATACCAATCGCTACATTGTTACCACCAGACTGACTTCTGCATTAAGCTGGGCAGCGATGAGAGCCACTTTAATGTTTCATAATTGTGAGGGACAGTCTAAGTTAGCATTCTAAAATAAGATCCAAACACACAAAAGATTAAAAGGAACGCTGTTTATTAGGACAAAACACAACATGCGAATTTTCGGGGTAATTCCCTTTTTCAACCTACACTTAAAACCTTAAACAAGTCAAATGGTGAAAAATGAGATGTAGAGCCAGGACACCCATCCGCCTCCGGCCGAGCCACGCTGTTTACGTGTCCAGTACCAGTGCAGTTCTTTCAGCAACAGAGTAGTAATTATGTTCTTGCGTAGATTTCTGCATGACAGTTTCCTTCTCTACCCAGATGCATTTCCACATGACAGTTTCCTTATTTGTCCATATGCACTGGACACGGAAGCAACACAGCTCAACGCAAAACAGACAAATGTTCCAGCCCCACATCCCACCCACCCTTCATCGTTCAACTGTTTCCCAAGTGTTTGTTGTGGTTGTTTTGTGTAACTTTCTTTTATTTATTATAACGAATATAACACAGTTACAGAACTTGTCAGTACACCTGTTCCAACAATGGATAACAGACATATGCAAATGTACATGTATAGGTTATGCATACATAATATACAAAAAGGTACAGACATATAGGCAGCCATACAGACAGAGAGTTGGACAAAGTACTTCATAGACAGATATTGGTCTTGCATCACGCACATTGAGTGACTGCCTGTCACAGCATGGGTACTTCATAGACAGATGTTTGTCTGCATGACTGTCTGTCACAGCACGGGGTGCTTCTGCTGCCTTGGACAGTCTGTGGCAGCACTGTAATGGGGGGGGGGGGGGGGAGGGGGGGCGTGCTTGCCCCCCCCCCACCACCACACAACAGCAACACTGGACCCCCCCCCCCCCCACCCCAAACACACACATATCCAAGATGGGCAGGGTCAGTCTATTCGCAAAGTAGACGTATGAATTCTGTTCACTACATGAAAAAGTTCAAAATAACGCTATTCAATAGGACAAAACACAACATGCGAATAGTCGGGGTAAGCCCCTGTATCAAGCTACAAAATGACACTTAAACAACAGTTAAACGGTGAAAACGATGAAAAATGAGATGGAGAGCTAATCTACTTACCTGTTTTTTTGGTTGAGCTATATCCAGTAGCATCGAACTTTATTTTTACTTCCTTTCTTGAGACTTTGTAATTGAAGTGTGCAAAACGTGTCAATATGACAGCCTACCCGGTTACTCTAAAACTTGAAGGTTTAAGATTACCATGAACCAGTCGCACTGTCAGTTTTCATCAGATTGCGTTACTTGAAGGACATAATTATTCTCTAGCACACTCCTTAATTTTGAGTAACAATGGAAATCACATGGTCGACCCACACGCAGAGCGGGAAAGTACTAGGAACATTTTGTTTCCATCTCTCCTGTCACAGAGAAAAGTAGAGAGTGAGTGCACTGGAAGAAGTAATAATGGTGCTTAACGTCCACAGAAACCACAAGGCTTATTATGGACGGGGAGATGGGGGGAGGGGGTATGGAGGTGGCCGTGAGGGAGGAGGGAGATCATATACCTATCGCTACACTGTCACCACCAGAATGACTCCTGCATTAAGATGGGCAGCGATAAGAGCCATTTTAATGTTTCATTAATTGTGAGGGACAAAGTCACAAACAAGACAGTGTCCACAGACCACAATTTTTGAAGAGAAAGGAGAGCCGAAGCAGATTCGTCCCTATGCTCTCCAGTCCAGAAGTATTCTTTTCCGTTTGATTGAGTAACTGATTGGTTGGCTGACCGACTGAATGATTGGCTGACTGATCAAGGTGGAAGGTACTTACTTCACCCCGTCTCCTCTGTCGGTGAGAGGACTGTGCAGGTGTCAGCGAGTCGACGGATTCGATCAAAAGCGGCACTAACTTATGAAGCGTGCAGAATGTAGGTTTTGTCCTGACTAATCTACCATATCAACAACCGGACGGCAGCTAATCGATCGTGTATTGCCATGACTTGCTGATAACAGACACAAAGTGGACACGATCGATATACATCCTGACCAACAGGACACAGTGACGTCGCTTTCTTCTCCCTCCCTCTCTCTCCCGGCTTTAGTTCTGTACAGAAACGAGCAAGGAAACTGTGCTTACACCCAGAACACACTGAGGAAGCAAAAGGCTAATCTCGATCGCTACCTCTCTTAGAAATGCTTCCGGTTGGAAGACAAATATTACAGTGTGTCCACAAAACTATATAAAAAAATATAAAAAATCCCTAGCACGCGCTATTAGCATAATCACGAAACTGCATGACCTAGCCGCTTTTGAGACTCATTTGTGTCGTGCCGTTATCTAGTTACTCATCCGACAGTAGCTTTCTTTTGTTGGTATTCAGCACCATGACCGAGTGAAACGTCAGAATCTATTCACTGCTCCGTGCCAGCGATATGAATTATGAACACTGGCCTGTCTACATATTGTTTTTTCACTCGTGACTTTGAATACAAGCGCCAGCGTGATGACATTTATCGTTTGAAATAATGTTCATAGTCTAACCTACCTCCAACATTTTCACTCATACTTTGTGTTGTTTAATGAAAATCAGCGGTTTTTGTTGTTATTGTTTTTGTTTGTTTTTTAGCCTTTTGATCTCACCTACCTCATTTTAGTTCGTGCATCCAACCGGCACTTTTCTCACTTGATCGTAGCGCAGGTCAAATATTTTTTATCACTACGTGTAGTAGTCGCCCCGTTGTTGCATATAATATGCCCCCCCCCCCCCCACATGCTTTTCGGACAGGCATCATATGGTGTTATTTTTATACCTTGTAATGTAAACTAGCGTTCGCACGACAGGTGATTTTCTGCTGCTTTGAGTCAGTTTGCTCACGCACCAGTGTGAAAACCCCGTCATTTGATTTGTGCAGACCGTATTTATTAAAGAAAGGTGGCTTTATATTTTGTACACTTTATTATCTGAAGCATACTTTACTGGCCGATGCAAGCTTTACTGTTGTCTAAAGCGGACTTATTGTTCCAAGCAGGATTTATTGGACAAAGCAGACTTTACTGATGTCACCAAGCAGACTGTTTTGTTCCGAGCAGATATTATTGTGCCAAGCAGACTGTAGTGTGCCTAGCAGACTGTAGTGTACTGAAGTGTGTGAAGCAGACTTTACTGTAGTGTAGTCTACTTGTACCAAGAAGACTGTAGTGTACTAAGCAGACGGTACTGTCCCAAGCAGACTCTTGTACCAAGCAGACTGCACTGTGCCGATTGTGAACGCGTGCGTACGTGCACGCTTGTAGTGCGGAACCTGCAAAGTAGACCCATCCGAAGTACTAGACACTGAAACCGTCACCCCAAGACTAAATAGCAGAGGGGATGGGCTAGAAGGTTACTGCCTTAACCGTGATTCGAACCCGTAAACGCTCGATCTCGTGTGGAATGTTTGTTCACTCGGTCACGCCGCGTGCACCTCCTGCGATGACGCGAGTGATGATACAGGCTGAGATGAACCCCTAAGTCATTGATCTCCGAGCTTTTCTGTGTCCTTGGGTGGCAGACAGCTACAGCAGACACAGTTAGGGAGAGGCTGCTGGGAAATGTAATTGATCAGACGGCAAGACGACCGTGTATCAGTTCTGGTGTCAACAACATTGTGCGGGTTTCTGGACGTTGCAACGTTCAGTCCGTCAGCATCCAACTCATGCTGTTGAATAACCGACAACAACACGTTCAAATAACACACAGACACAACTTTAACTGCCACGTAGGCCTACTGCCCAGTCACGTGCACCGTGTCTCTGCCCGGATTGTCACGTGACAGGCTTTGACCGCTCTCGAGACGTCTGTACAATTTCACACTCCACTCACTCTGGAAATAAACTGGACTCTACTTTCAAAATTGAATAGATAGAAAAATCAAAGAAGCGGAAGTGGTTTAGAGATGAATAGATGCTAGCATAGATTTTGTTACAACAGTACTGTTGCAGATGTTTTTAGTGCTTAGTTGCATGCGTTGTTGGGCTGCCCCGTTTGTCAGTAGGCCTACGGTCAGTAGGCACAGACAATTTCAACAATGATCTGAAATTCTGTCAACGCTGTCAGCTAAAATTAATGTGTTCTTTGTCTCTTGTTTCTCAACATGCAGGCAAAACACGTAGATACGCTACGTTTCATGGCGAATTTCATGCACTGAATATGGGCCTAATTTGTTGTAATGCGCATTCAGCTGCACGGCGTAACACGGATGTCACGAAAGACTGAAGATTCTGTTGTCATTTCACACTTAAAGCTGAATCTGTACTACGAGTACGATCATTTAGTGTCTACCTTTACGTGTAGTAAATAGCTCACGCAATGGGTTTTCTTCGTGCTTTACCACGAATACTTCTTGCGTAAGTTTTGTTTCGTAGCCAGCGAGCCTTGACACAACTCGTGTTTCTTATATCTCGGTAAACCACTCAAACCCATAATAATAATAATGAATACTTAGAGCGCCTAACCCGTACAGGCCCTAAACTCTTACACATTCTTGACATGTACATATTATCAGAATTCAACGCATACAAGACGAACGCACACACACACACACACACACACACACACAACCACACACACACACACACACACAACACACACACACACAGCCGCATATGAGGGCAATGGGACCCACTGGGTACACTCTGTTTATTGACTGCTGTAGACCTAGTCTCAGAGGTGGTGAGGCATACCTTGTAGACGGAATAATAGTCGTTGCCAGTGACTGGCAAAGGCAGCTCTGTTCAACTGCAGACACCGGACTGTTTTAAAGCAGCTCATCGATTTTTTTTTGTCATCGTACTGCCGACGGTTTTAAACTGACACTGGGGTGATTATAATGCAGATTGTTAGAGAACGGAACAAAGACCGGACCAAAAGAAGGAAGATAGGAAGGGAGGAGTGAGGCCGGATTATGAGGCCAGGGCGTGGTGGTGCTGGTGTTGGTGGCGGCGGCTGAAGCAGGGGCTGACGCTGCCCTCAGTTGTCGCCTGGCGGCCGTGTGAGAGCAGGTCAGCGTGCAGCCACATGGCGGTGCTGGCCGCTCATCGTGTCGTCGCCCTGCCCAGCGCACCCGCCTGGCGATGCCCGGGTCACGTGGTGCATTGTCACTCTTTCTCCCCGCAGCCAGGGACTAACGGAATTCTGTTGCTGCCGCCGCTGTGCTGCTGTAGCGCCGCCGTGCTGCATGCTGCTGTCGTGTTGCTATCGGGCGCTGGCATTGACAGTAGCAATCACTCACTCGCCATCAGCCAGTGGGTGCTGTGACCGGCGCTCGCTTCCCTCCCTGTCCTCTCTGCGCCTACGTCGGGCACGTCAGATGTGGGCCACCGCGCCAGGAGTTCTGACCACACTGCTGTCAGCTGGGGACGCCCCTGTCGTCGTCTGGCACCAACGACTGTCTTTGCCTGCACCGGCCAGCGGGGTGTCCACTCACCTGCCGGACCACTCCGGGAGCTGGCTCTGTTGGACGTCGTCAGCTTCTCTGTGGATCCGGGTCGTTGACAGCTTGACTGCAGCCAGTCTTCCACAGTGACGGACAGTGGCCACGCAGTCGCTTCTGTCGGTGAGTACGACAGGGAGCGAGGGAAATTAGTTGAACATTGTATCTGATACACATACATCAGCCACAGATCTCCGGTGGTGGCTGTTCAGAACCAGTGGCAAAACAGAAAGGCACATGATTATTATACATTGTATGCCACTGGTTGTCGTGTTTGTTGCAAGTGCTTTTGTGTTGGCCTCTTGTAAGCTTAGTGAGTCTAAATTACAGTATGAAACAAATTGCTGCGACTTCGCTGGTCGGGATGGTCGTCGTGTTAATTCCTGCAGTGAAACACGATAACTCATTTTCCTGAACCGCCCATGTGGCGATACTGGAGTTTGTGTCCAAGGTATTATCGTGCTCGCTGTTTTAAGTGTTTCATCCTCTCTTTGTGGGTCGTACTGATTTGACTGAGCGTGTTGGCAACCCTTGAGCGTAAACTAGTTGTGCTCTTGAAACAGTTTTATCTGAGATGGGGTGAGAGTTTATTGGAGATAGCGAACAGCGTTCTTTGGTCGGAAACGATTAACAGTTGTAAGGAGTAATAATTAATGGCACAGTCATCAGTTACACCACGACGTTTGTGAGGGACACCGGAGCTACGTGCCGGAAACGCGTGGTCTTCATAACGACAATGCAGCAGGTGCATGCTGTGAGCGTTGGGGGTGGCTGATGGCTGTAAGTAAAGCTGACTGCCCGGGAAAGGCGCTACTGACGAGTGTGGCATTGCCCTGCATCACACCCCGGGCTACAACGTCGTGCTGATAGTACAGCAGCGTTGTGTACGCCAGAAACGTATTGATCCGAGTGAACAGCTCTGCTCTAGAACTTGAAAGAACCGCACACCGTTGAAATGGCTTGTAAGTGAAGACAGAGCCTTAGCTGGTTCATTGCACAGCAATATACCTCTGCGTGTTGCCGGCATAGCTGAACACAGCCTTGTTTTACCAAAAGAGGGAGGCTTAAAGCGATTATTTCTGACTAGTCTAATCTGTAACTATGAATGTAGTTAGTATGCTGTAGTGTTGCTGCGACAGTTTTTAAGTTTTAGTTTCCCCACTCCTCTGTGTGTGTGTGTGTGTGTGTGTGTGTGTGTGTGTGTGTGTGTTGTGTGTGTGTGTGTGTGTGTGTGTGTGCCACGTGCTGTCACCTGGAAGCATCCATACATGACCTCTATCAGCACCATGTCTGAATTGTTCGAACCTCTGTTGCGTTCTGACCAGCGAAGAGGCGCGAGGAGTTTGTTATGAATACAACAAAGTTTATCCGCATGCATCCGACTTTCAGCGCAATAGAAATGGTCATGATGTGCATCCACTCAGTCTTTGAAATTGTACTCTCATGCCAGGTGAAAGTTGCTGTAGGCGATTCAGGTTTTGTTGTGCTCGTGACGTCTTTCGAGCGATGATTAACTCCCTTCTTTTTTGCTCATAGCAGATTTAACACAATAAAACTCGGTGATTGTCCACTCAGACGTGAACGTTTTAGGCTGTTGATAATAGTTAACACAACTGGTCATGGTCGTGTCTACCTAGCCTTCAGACAGTTACGAAATATAGTAGAACTGGTCATAGTCCGCATACAATTAATCGTTTTAACTGAGAAAAGAAACCTGCTAGCGTTCTGAAACAGGATCCAAACACATAAATGGTTCAAAAGTGGTTTAGCTTTCCGTCTCATTTTGTCACCGTTTAACTGTTGTTTAAGTGTCATTTTGTAGTTTGATAAAGGGGATCACCCCGAGCAGTTGCAGGTTGTGTTTTGTCCTAATAAATAGCGTTCTTTTGAACGTTTTAACTGAAATACAGATTCGGTAAATAAACAAGAGGCAGACAAGAACAAGAAGACCAAATACTTAGGAAGGAGAACGACGAAGAGGCCTGGGAGGAAGATTATAATTACCAGAACGTAATGGCTCCTGCCTGCGGCATATGGTTTTGTTTCAGTAGTTCTTAATGACTGTCAACAAAGAACGGCTCGGGGGTTGTGTGTGTGTGTGTGTGTGTGTGTGTGTGTGTGTGTGTGTGTGTGTGTGTGTGTGTGTGTGTGTGTATGTCCGTTAATTTTGGCGATGACTGCTTGGTGTATTTCTGTTCCCTCTCTCTCTCTCTCTTTTTCAGCTTTGTGTGTTTTGGATTGTTTGGCCTCTCCACGTAAAGGACACGTGTACTGTCCCATACTTTGGCAGCAACCACCGTCCGCCCGTTGTTGATCAGTTGCTGGCTGTGGGGGGGGGGGGGGGGGGGGGGGGTGGGGGGGGTGCACGCACGCGCGCTAGTCACATTCTTCCGCAGTGCCCCGCCCAGCTAAGTTCACTGTTTGCCAGTAAACTGCTACCACAGAAACGCACACCTTGCATCTACTGCCTTTTTTTTTTTAAAGCGGATGGAAGGGTGGGGGTTGTCCCAGGGGTCATGGTGTTTAACATGAGCGTGACAAAATGAGGCCTTTGTAGGGCGTTAGAGAAAGGATGACTTTAGTGAAACATGCAAACTAGATTGTCTGGCAATCATTTCTGCGGCTGATTGTTTTGAACCCCAAATTCGGACTTCAAAGCATGTTAACAGGGTATAATAAGATGGTGCGAAGAACAGGTCGTTTGATGCAGTTTTGAAGATAAGAAATTTTGGAGGCTTTGTGTCTTCCTTTCTTTGTTTTTGTCGTTTGGTTGGTTTTCTCCTTTTCCTGCCTCCTTTGATCTGTGTGTATAAAACCGGAGTCACGAGAACATAATCAGTTGTTCCGAATTTAAGTCCTCAACAGTTCATTTTTGCTTTGAAAATGGCTGCTTTCAGCTTTAATTCGTTCGTCTTTTTTGACGTGAGATCGGATGCTGCTTTCAGTTAGGTTTTGAGGATGTGTGTTAATCCAAGGCCAGCTTCTCCTCTTCCGCAATTCCCTGGATGCTCTGATGAGTCAGAGCCGTTAGAGACTCTTTGCCGTGGGGAGGAAGGAAAAATGGCTCTCTTGCACGATATCCCTTTCCCATAATGCCTTGGCTGCAGGACGCGTGATTGATGGAGTTGTTCTCTCTCTCTCTCTCTCTCTCTCTCTCTCTCTCTCTCTCTCTCTCTCTCTCTCTCTCTCTCTCTCTCTCTTTTAAAGCCTTCTGTTCAGTTCGTTTTCTGTGGTGAGCAGCACATTCTTTCCAGTTCGAAAGTCGTATGTGTTATTGTATTAGAATTTACGATTTTAATCTCTGCTCTGGAACTGGTTTAGGACACTGCATTGCTTTGATACTTCCCTCTGCTTTTATTGTTTGGGAGGATCCGTAATAAAACTTTGATTCATCCTGTGAAGCATTTTAAACATCATTCTCCTCTTGGTCCTTGCGCATAACTGCTGGAAATGCGTCGTGAGACTGGGCCAGCGGTGTTGTTCATCCTGCGTTGCTGCTGCTGCAGGATCAGTGCTACCAGCCAGACGTTGACATGGAGATCACTGAAGCTACAGACTGTGCCGCTGTTCATGTTGGCCCACGCCAGTAGCTGACACCAACAACCCAGGACAAGACAGGGTAGCCTAGTTCATGGGAAAGGCTGAAGCACGAAGCAAGGTTCTTATATCTACACAGGGCCTTCCAAACGGCCATGGCTCAACACATGAGTGCAGCTGGATTTCAAACCGCGCTACGTGATAAGGCGGACATGCCGGGGGGGGGGGGGGGGGGGGGGGGGGAGGGGGAGAGGGGGGGATCCCAGGAAAAACGACACTGTGCCTCTGGTGTCAAGTTTCAGCAACACCGAATGAAATTTCTCTAGGTTCTAATTGGTTGGACTGAAATTTCACTACGGTGACTGCCATCCGGATTTTTCGTTTTCGCAGACTTGAAGGACAGGCAAACTTGATAGACTGTTGTTATTTGTTGGAGTATTCTCTCTGTTGCCAAAAGCTATGTGATTTCCTCACCCATGTTTAAAGGAAAAGTCCAAGGTTTTTAAGTATGCAAAATGACCATCAAAATGATTGACAAATGAGTCACTAGCTTGAGATTTAATGAAATAAAAAATGGAGAAATTTTTTTTGTTGGTTTTTAATCGTTTTATTTTCTGTAGGCTGGCCGAGACCTGCTGTCTCGGGTTCTCCATCAGTCACGTGACTTTCTCGGAAGTGACATCAGTCTGGGGAGTCAGTGCGGTTGCCATCTTAGATTGTTCGTTGAATGTGCATGCGTGTGGTCGACAAAAGCTCTAACAATGCCGGCCTACTGTGTTGTAGCAAACTGTAACAACTCACAAGCAACCCAAAGCATAACTATGCACGAGTTCCCGCGGAATCGACCCGCTGTGAGGCGAAAATGGGTCAACTTTGTACAATTCAAACGAGCTGACTTTGATGCTGCGTCTCAGTCACGCCCATTTGTGTAGCGAGCACTTCGTCGAGTGCGACTTCGTAAATTTTATGGCGGAATACCAAATGGGGTTTGCCGAAGCGGAATTTATAGGGCTGTCCACAGGGTAACCGACCTGGAGTTCGAATCTCCAATGATGAAGCTGACGAGCAGCAAGCGCACAGCATGAAACCAAAAATTGAGAGATACACTGATACCATGAAACAAGCGCTAACAAGGCAAAGACAAAAAGTCTAACACGAATGCCTACGGCAGAAAAGGCCGTGAAAGAAAGAGACTGTACACAAACGCCTGTGGCAAAGAAAGAAAGAACAGACCACAAATACCTGTGGCAAAGAAAGAAAGATCAAACCACAAATGCTGGTTGCAAACGAAAAATGGCTGCCCTAATCAGGCAAGCAAACAGCTGACACCAAATGAAAGAAAATAAAAACCCAGCCGAAAACATCTCAAAACCCCAAACGGTTGCCTGCCTGCAAGCATAAGGTGGAAAACACACACACACACACACACACATACACACACACACACACACACACACACACACACACACACACACACACACACACACACACACACAAAACAACAACAACAACACACACCATCAAATCACAACAGTCTAATAGACTACTATCTGCAACAAAGGAGTGGACGACTACAGTCATAAGAGCACAGAGCAAAAATAACTGTGCCAACGACAAACAGATGGAAAGCCAAACTAACCATAAATAACTCTAAACTAACCCCTCACTAACCCGGCTTCCATCTAGAAAAACAAAGGCTGCAGACTGATAAAGCAAAACGCTAATCAGGACTACCGATGACAAAGCATCGGGATGTAAACAAATGCAGACGACAAGAGAAATACAAAATAGCTGCCCTATCAAGCGGGTACGAAATGGCCAATAAACCAAAGATAAAAAGAAAAAGAAAGAACGCATGGTGAAAAAGAAGGGGAAAAAGAGAGAGAAAACAACAACACTTTCTGAAAAGAAAGAGGAAGCAAGTAATGCCAGCGAGCAACGGGACAAAGGCTGCATACACGATACAACCCACTTAGCAGTGACAACAACACGGCAGGGCAACAGACGCTCACGAACTACCCACACAAAGAAAGAATGAGAGGTCTCGTTAAACATCGAGACTACCCCCCTCACTCGTACATCGTAAATGAACGATATAACTCGAGAAACAAAAGGCAAGAGAAAAAACAGTGAATGGCAAGAACCGGTAACTAGCCCAACCCCAAACCCAAGGAGGCCACGAAATCGCTAGTCTATTGAACTAGAACGAACAAAACCTTTTCATTTTTACATATGATGAAACAAACAAGGATACTTTGGGAAAATAAAATAAAACACCCAATAAAGGCAGGCTCCCTGATGAGGTCTAGCCTGTTGTGAAAGCTAGAGTAAACAGAACGAAAAAGACTGAAACGCCACGCACCTAACAGGCTCGCGAAAGATGAAATAACAAGGAGGAAATAAACAAAGGCCGAACTACTGACAATGACGTCGGAGCTTCATCCTTGGAGATTCGAACTGGATTTTTTCCCAAGTCTGTTACCCTGTGGCTACTAGCCATTTTGCAGCGACTCCCCAGAGTGACGTAGTGCGCATATGTGCACATGATTTTCAGCGTCATGGCGACGCTTTCGGTACGACAGAAAATGCCTGTTTTTGTACATTTATAACCCTCAGATCACAGTTTCACATACATCATTGTTCTCAGCGAACTTTAACGGAAATCGTGTCAAAAATCACCCCAAACCTTGGACTTGTCCTTTGAGGAGTCCCTTTAGATTTCAGTGGTTTTCTGGCTTTAAAGAGAAAATAATCAGTTCCGATGCTTTAGATAACATGTAAATCCTCAACGTCTACAAAGTTCATTTCGGCAAAAGTTCTTCGTGGTCCGTATGCACGGAAATACGCCCACGAGTTATTTTTGGGGTTTCCTTTGAAAGCTAACGTAATGAACGTATGGACACTCATGCATGACTCGACGTAGACTGAAAATGCGAGCCACGTCTGGACCGGAATGACGAAGGCAGCCGTCGGTCTGGTTTGCCTCCTGTGGAGTGCGCCATTTGGTCCCCAGCCATGAGTAACACAGGCCGAGTTGGATCAAGAGACTGTCAGCTGATCCGGCACCCCCCTCCTCCCCCTGCCTCTCTTCGGAACAGGAAGTGACCCACTCGGGATTGGCGGGTGAAGGACGCGGGTAATGGGGTGTGACAAGACGCCCAGCACAAAGACCAGTTAGTTATTTCCTTAGTTCCTGGATATAACGTCCCGTTAACCGCATAGAATCAGCTGACAGTCTCTGATCGAAAACTGAATGTGTGTTACTCAAAGGGGACAAGATGTCGCACTACGGGAAGTAAACAGTGCGTGCACACTCCTCAGGGGGAAAATCGAATCTCGGAACTGACGGCCAGGCATTTGCAGGCAATATGCACATTAATTTCGATGCCAGCACCGTTAAACTGTGTCCGGCTTACATAGAGCGACGGGAGAGCATTCTCTCAAGAGTCAGTGGTGGTTAGCACCCACACGTGGTGCCCATTGACACAGGGGATTGTTAGTTAAGTAGGGGTGACTAGTAACTACACTGTCGGGGGAGAGTTAGTCTAGTCAGGGGTGACTGGTGTCCACGCAGGGATGCCAGTCAGATCTGGGGTGATTGGTGTTCACACGGCGGATTCTTAGTCTTGTCAAGTCAGGGGTGATTGGAATCCGCGCAGGTGTAAGGCAATCAAGTCAGGGGTGACTGGTTTTCACCTTCCTCATGAATCGTGCACACACGGAAAGGCGTTCGCGAAGCGCTGGGCCCGGTGTGGTGTCATATTCCCTGTAGTGATGCATGCAGGTTACGATGTCAGTTCGTGGCCCTTAAAAGCACTGTGTTAAATGTGGCGGCAACACAAGCCTAAGGAGGAAGAAGTGGTTTTCATGTTTAGGGTGCGCCATTTTCACAGTGTGTACAGTATTGCCACAGTTACCAGATTCCGGCTTCATCTTCTGCTGCACCGGAACGGCCCGGCCACAAGTGCTACTAGGTGCAGCCGCGGCTCTGCCCACACGAAGCGAACGTTTCAAGTCCTGGGTGTTCGATTCCCGCTAGGACCAAGCAAAGATTATAAATGTATTTATAATCTTTGGACCAAGGTAGCCACAAGTTCACGGTGGCATCAAGTTTTCGCAAAACTATAACATTATCGCCAGTTTTGACATTACGTTTCTGCAAAGACACTCTCCACGATTCCACAAATAAATTGCTGCATTACCGCTACCCGTCTAAAAGACTCTTTTAGTATAATTTGTGCCGGGACAGGATAATTACCACGGGACATACTCGCAACAGTAAAGACACCCCTTGACCGATTTCCTGTACAACATTTGCATACAAAAATAACACACACAATCACACACACACACAATCACACACACACACACACACACACACACACACACACACACACACACACACACACACACACACACACACACACACACACCATTTCTTCTCTTCGTAGAGAGTGACAAAGCACAGACAATGTCAATGGAAGCTGATACTGTTGTGAAAGAACACACAAAAACCTGTTGTCTACTCCCACACAAGTTACTCACCATATCCTGCCACTTCAGCAGGATGTACATTTGGATGTGATATGAATTCGATAAATCTCCAATACGAAAATCTGAAACAAGATTCCATCATTTTTCATTATTCTTCATCGTTTTTTGCCGTTTAACCGTTAAGTGTCGCTTTGAAGCTTGAGAAAGGGAATTATCCCGAATATTTGCAAATTGTGTTTTTGTCCTAATAAATACGCGTTCTTTTCAACCTTTTATGTGTTTGGACCTTATGTCCAGTAATGTTTTTGGTGCACGGTGAATTGAGAACATGTCAGGTCCGCAGCCCCAAAACAACAAACTAGCAACATCAAACAAACCACTCACCAACCCTCCCCCCCCTCCCTCATCCCCCCCACACATACACATACAGAAAAGAGACACCAACAAACGAATAACCTACACAAATAAGCAAACAAGTAGTATCTGTTGACTTCAGCCAAGAAGCTGAGGCCTTTGCGGTTTCGTATGGGTATCACACATAATTGCGGAACTGTACATGGGCATTTTGCGGTGAAGTTGCGCAAACGTGTACATTCGCGGAAACGTATTGCTGCCGGTTTTACCTAGTCTATTCATCTGAACTGAGCGATGGTCGGCAATTGTTATGCAAGCTCTTACAGGCTGACAGGGTGCGTGGTTTGCGCGAACAGTAGCGGTAACGAAGGCGGGCGTGGTTTTACGGAGAATGGCCCTAATAACTGATAAGTCTCTTGGTGTCAGTCACGAACAACGGCGCACTGATTGACAGGGAGAGTCACGAACAGTGGCATTATTGAAACTGGCTTTCAAATCGTAACTCTGTAGCGGTTCCATGCTGTTTCCAAATTGCAAAAACTGTGCTACAAAATTGGACGTGTGATGTGCGTTGCTTCTGGTATATAGTTTGGGGACAAACAGCGAGCACGAAAGTTTAGCTGAAGAATGCGCAGGTACTTGTACCCTGTCTCTGCCTGCTTCCCTCTTCCTCCCTCTTTCTCCCATTTCTCGCTCTCTCTTCTCTGACTCTGTCGCCTGTCTCTCTCTTTTTCTTTTACAATAATTATTTTTTCTTGATAGCACCAGTCAAACAAAACGAAAACCAAAAAAAAAAAAAAAAAAGGTGAGCTGTACGAAGATACACTCAGGCATTTAAAAATGAACCAAATCGGCTTAAGGAAGTAGGTACATACCAACTGGCCCGTCAGCAGGTGTTCGTGTTCGGCGTGTCATTATAGCTGACCACCTGCGGACTGGCCTCCTCCACACAGGCTCCTCCTGTCCGGGGCCGTCACGTCAGTGTGGCCAGTGTCGGTGTCAGCTTTAGGTTGGGGTCAGTCGGCCTGTTAACACAGAGTTCAGGAGCTGTGTGAAAGTCGAGGTGGCCGTCCTGGGCTCCCGTCCCTAATAAGCCAACGGTTTCTGTGGACATAAAGCAACACTCAACCAACCAACCTGTTAACAATACATTGCATCAAAGTGCGATACTCTACAGCATAATGCAAGGCAGTACAGCACAAAAGAATACAATGCGGCAGTATCCACATTTAGCGCTGTCAGTTCCGTATACTCAAATGCTATGTACACCTGTACAACACGGAATGGATTAATTTGATAAGTTATGGCATTGATTATTTGAATAGTTCGTCGTTGTATGTATGTACCCTCCTCCCCCGCCACCTTCCCACCCGCACCCACAAGCATGGTGAACTGACGGGGTTAATATAAAGTGGATATTACCAGCAATACACTGTCGCTACCACTGTGCCATCCGTCGTCCGTCGCGTGGACCATCCACTATGGGGAGGCGGCAGATGGGTGAACTGCAATGGACACCCATCATCAGAGGCGAGCCGATTTCACAGGATTTACGATCCGAGTACTGCCCAGTGCAGGCGGCGGTGGGGAAGGCGGCCAGAGGACGTACCTGGGATGCACATTCAGGGTAAACATGGCCAGAGATGATTGCATGTTTGCCGATGCCCCATGTACATCATCACAGGGCAGCGGTATTTACGGTAGTTTGTTCTGATTGCCATCAAAGCTCGGGCCCGCGGCTTTCCTTGGGCAGTTGTGAGGGGTCCGGGACTCCCTGGCAGCCCCTGTGACTGCGGAGATGATGGAGGGAAGCGTTTCGTCTGATTGCCTGCGCTTCCCTACCTTCTTTACGGCAGTCCCAGTCACGGAGCGGCCGTTACATCGGCTCCAGCCTGCTGGCAGCGCCCACAAAATTGCCGCCCTTTCTAGCATTCTCTCCCCTTAAATCAATACCTTTCCACCCCTTTGAGAACGGGAGAAAAACTTGCCCTTCCCAGATTTGAGATCCCTTCACGTTTGTCAATAGGAATCGACCATCTCGCGGAGTTTTCATTTCTCTGCTGACTGCGCTGGAATGAAAGAGTTGTCAGGATCACTGATTTGCTGATTGGGAAGGGAGAGAAGTGACAAAAAAACCTGCCGTGACCTTTTCCTTTCTTCATCTGTAACCACGCACGTCTCCCAGTCGCGAGAGAAGCTGCATTCCCATTGCTCAATCATGTGCATCGATTCGCTGAGGATCCTCATGCATCTTTCTTCTTCTGCCCCCTCGGACTAATGTGGGACTCTCTGTAGTCGGGGCAAAAACAAGAACAAAAGCACAATGAGTGGTTCGCAAAATCCCTACATACATGAATAAATTCCATAAAAATAATATTTAAAAGAAAAGAAAAAAGGAAAACAAGAAAAAGAAAAAAATGCTTATTCAGTTTTCAGGTCTTCAAGCCAATGGGAACAGAAAATGTTACAGGATCCTCGCTGTTGATGGAGCGCAACCATCAGCAGGGATAATAAAGTCTTTAGAGCATTGTAGGCCTACGTGTGCACACGCAGATATACTAATTATTTTATCGCTGACATGGTGTCAGCACGGTGTTGTATTCTACTGACTGTGCCATCTTTAAATAGTGTGAATGGTATTATTATTCCATTTACTGTGGCATCGTTAAATAGTGTGAATGGTATTATTATTCCATTGACTGTGCCATCTTTAAACCGACAACATCAAAACATGTTTTGACCAACGGGTCAAAAGGTAAGGCAAATGCATCGTTGATTTTACATCGAATTTATTAGATGGATCTGTCGGTGAAGAATCTGTTTATTGATATTCGTCAGTAATTCTTTTTGAGATTAGAGTGCAGATGTATGTCGCACCAGTGTCATGTTCGAAGATTGTGTCCCATCTTGAACAAAACTTGATTTTGTCGTACACTACACAGCTGTGCTGTCGGATGTCCGTGGACTGGGGATTAGGTGGATGTGCCATTCGGGCAAATGCTCTTTGAGAGGGAGGCCATCGTAGATTTTACCTGCCAGCTGTGCTTACATGCCTGGTGGGAATTATCGTAGTCAGTTCTGCTCTTTGTGTTGCGTCCCTTGCCATGCGTGTGACGTCAGCGGAACGCTGTTACACCGCTTGGGTGTGTTTAGCTTGCAGAAATGTTGTAGGCCTCGTTTTGTTCCAGATTCCGATAGTTCCATCTAGGGCCATTTGTCCTGGATCCAGCATAGTTCAGATGTAAGGATGACAGCTGGGAAGCCACAGTCCAGCGGCGGTATCTGTCACGCTTTGCCGTGAGGCGATCTGCAGCTATGGAAACACTGCATGATGTACTGCAGTCAGTCGAACACCACCCCCGTCTCCACTTCGCTATTAATCAATAAGACATTAATATGTTTTAACAAAGTGCAAAAATCTGAGCTTTGTTTTAATCCCTTCTATCTGTTCTACAAAACATATTAAGCAGTAATAATGCCTGTAGTCACCCCTGCAGTGTACCGATCTGACTGCATCTTTACCTACCTTTCCTCGAAGTCTCCTTTCATTTCTAATCGTAAGTTTGAAAAGATGCAGCTTCGATGGTGCGCCGAAGCCGTTTTCCACATTAATTTAAATAGTCCATATTACAATACATATCCCAGGAAGCCCGGAAGGAATAGCATGGCTGTTTTGTGTGGGTACAGTTCATTGTGTTCCTGGCGGGCCGCAGTGATGGAGCGGCGGACAAAGCGGCGGGAAAGGTCTCCATGTTTCCTTGTTTCCCTGCGTGGGAAGGACGCGGCCCTGGCTCCAGGCTGCTTCGAGGACGACATCCGGGGCCTGTCTCCCAATCCATCAAACCGCCAATAGAATGCTAGGGACAGCGCGCTCGACTTCCGCTGGCGTCTGCAGGAAATAAAAAGCCTGTGGCTTCCAGCCGCGTGTTTGTTCTTGTCGCCCGGGCCGGCTGTAACTTATTGCTTCTGCCACGAGACTCTTGCCTTCCGTCCACAGAGAGGGAAACTGAATGGAGATGTTAGTGTAATAGGCTTGCTGGACTAGAAAGCAGTTAGTTTTGGGTTTTTTAACGTTAGTCTTGTCAGGCGAACGGAACCATCCCGGGATCAGATAGGGAAGGTCAGGAAGTCGGGTGTAAAGATGACAAAGAAAGAGGTACTGCTGTTCGATATCAGTGCCTGCATAACTGTAGTCAGTGGTCTCATTAATTTCAAGGGACTCAGTCGCTGAAACAAGAACAGTCTGGCACTTCGACCGACTTTATTAGTATGGTAAGTGTACTGTAGGAGATGCTTTGAGATTGTACGTCGGTCGTGGCGGTGAAAATGGTGTCCTTGTGTCCTCCACCCGGTTTCCCTGACCGTTACTGTCCTGCTGCCTTGGCGGCCGTCCACAGCGGGGTGAGCACAATCCCGAAGCACTGGATTACGAGATCCTTGCTCCAGCCACTGCCATAGTTGATTACGCAAATGGTGCTCAAATGATAGTACGTTTACAACAGACAACTCAAATTATATTAAGGCGTTCACCCACATTAAAATCGCC
Source organism: Alviniconcha marisindica (assembly GCA_018857735.1). Classification (NCBI taxonomy): domain Eukaryota; kingdom Metazoa; phylum Mollusca; class Gastropoda; family Provannidae; genus Alviniconcha; species Alviniconcha marisindica. Next base: position 553,363 of record JABMCL010003092.1, on the reverse strand, counting down.
CGCATTGCTTACTCCAGCACAAATAAAACCAAAATCGTTTGAATCGAGAGGGAACTCATTTCGTTTTACCCGAAGCCTCATGTTTTCCTGCGTGTGTCGACGCGATGTTGCTTCCACAATCTTTTTAGTACTGAAACCTTTTTGAGGGTGCTGATTGCGTTGGTGGACAGATGAGCGGAGGTCGCCTAAGGAGTACCATGGAATGGAGTTTTCAGTCATGGCAGAGTTTGGAGGAAGAGTGCCGGAAAGCGAAGGAAATCTGTGTCCGGCGACGAGGCCAGCACTGAGTGGAGGTGCGCGCTGATCCAGACGGCTGAGCACAAAGCTGCGACGAAAGGTGTGTGCCCGATAAGCTGATTAACCTAATGGACCGTGGTCAGGGCAGTCACTGCTCCCTCGCTGGCCACGGGGCGGCAGTGGAGCACAAGTCTGGTGGCTTAACCCACTGTCCTGTGCTGGCGGCTCGCTGCTCTCGGGTCTTCCCCAGCGTGTTCTGTCGGTCATTTTGCTAATGAGTACAACAACGACACGGCCCCGAAGGGAATGGGAACAAAGGAACCGTCTTTCTGTCAGCAAGACCATTGACCGGAAGTGGGAAGTGGGACTACTGATCCTAGAGACTCAAAACACAGTGCGCCGTTCTACTGAGTTAGCGGAACTTGACGTTGAGTTGACGCGCACGGAGTGCTGTTGTTATGTTTGGTAAGTAACCATTATATCTGTGATTATTTAGCTGCCTACTGAGACGTCTATGTTGTGAAGTGGTGAAAACAAATTTGGTATTTTTGACTTCTGGGACACGACATGGTCTGCACGTCTTTATCACGTGCTACACAAGCCGTTAAAGCCATTAAAACAAGTAGCCAACCAGTCAGCGACATACAGAATTCAAAGCTAATGGGTCTAGGATGTTAACAAATGGTCATAGTGTGTGTGTGTGTGTGTGTGTGTGTGTGTGTGTGTGTGTGTGTGTGTGTGTGTGTGTGTAGCGTACGATCTCCACCAGCGGGCTCAATGGGACTAAGAAGTCTGGAATGAATAGACTGGGAGACTGCGGTCGTCTGGGCAGTCACGTTAATGTTAGCTGGGTTCACCAAGAAATGCAATGGCTGGCTTGGCGTGCAGGCCCAATGGTTGGAGAAACTAAGGGCCCGGAACAATACCAATCGCTTCTTTTTGAACAAAGCGTCTGTGTTACTGTTGTGTAACTATATATAGCTGGGCATTCCTCCGTCATATTCTCTTGATGGCGCGTAGGCAGCTGGAACGGCAAGACCAGAACCTACCCGAGTGCCCCGAGGTCGCCCCTGGAGGCGTCAGACAGGGTGGTGCATCGGTCAGGCAGGGTGATGTTCTCGGTGCCAGCTAATTGAGGTGAAGCCTTTGGCACCGGGGACCCACCGCTTGTTTCAGACCCTCTCCACACCAGCATCGACTGCTGGCCGCCTTGCAAAGGTAATTAACGCCCCTTGGGTCTAATGGATTCATTGGTCACGCCGGCATCTCAGCTAACGGCAATTCGTGTGTGTCTTTAACGTGAGCCGGCGATGGCTCTGATCAGGAAGGTCGGCATTTCTGATTGCGACTGGCTGACAAAGCATTTCGGCTTCCTCTGCTTGGGGATGCCTGCTTTGTTCTCTCACTCCCGAGTATGGGCGGGATTGGTTCAGATCGATTGGTGGTTGTGTCTGGCGGCGCTCTGACGTCCACATAAGTAGTAATCCTGTCGAGTCACGTGTAGCGCTGCTCTCTACTGACAGCAGGCCAAATGACTTGTCAGGAGGTGTACGTCTTCCCACTCAGTGGAGCACGCTGCGGACCACGGCTGCTGGGAGACAGACGCGGCGTCCTCCATCTTGCGGCCAGCCGTTCTAGGGCCTCTGTGTAGCGCTCGCTTCGTGCTCGCTGAACGAGTGAACTGATTGGTAGCGGCACCTTTTCGAAACATCATTTCCGAGATTTTGGACTTGACGTTCTAATCAAGTTTTCATTGATCAGGTACATTACTTCCCCCCTTCCATCCCTACATAGTTATTCGTAAACCGTGTGGGAATTCCGGTGATATATTTGATGAGGTAGTGCGTGTGTGTGTGTGTGTGTGTGTGTGTGTGTGTGTGTGTGTGTGTGTGTGTGTGTGTGTGTGTGTGTGTGTGTTTATGTGTGTGTTTATGTGTGCGTGCGTGTTTGTGTGTGTGTGTGTATGTGTGCGTTTGTGTGTGTGTGTGTGCATGCATGCGTGTGTGTGCATCCGTGCATGTGCTTCTGCGTGCGTGTGTGTGTGTGTGTGTGTGTGTGTGTGTGTGTGTGTGTGTGTGTGTGTGTGTGTGTGTGTGTGTGTGCATGCATGCGTGTGTGTGCATCCGTGCATATGCTTCTCTGTGTGTGTGTGTGTGTGTGTGAGAGAGAGAGAGAGAGAGAGAGAGAGAGAGAGAGAGAGAGAGAGAGAGAGAGAGAGAGAGAGAGAGAGAGCACATGCACACACGCACCGGGAGTTTGTCTGAGTCAAAAGAGTGAAGAATAGAATTTGTATAGCCAGGCTAAATCCTTAACTCATTCTTGAACATCGCACACAAATCGTTCGTTCACTTTTAGTTTTACAAAATAAATGCGAGCAAGGCGCAAGTATTACTGGATTACCAGTTAATTGCTGGGAAATCGGAACGGTATTTCCAGCTCTTTGACTCTTATCTGAAGCAGAATAGAAGTGGTAAGCCCTCATCTGAATATGACTGTAACTCTGCTGTTCTACGCAGTATTATGAGTGTAACTCTGCTGTTCCACGCCGTATTATGACTGTAACTCTGCTGTTCCACGCCGTATTATGAGTGTAACACTGCTGTTCCACGCCGTATTATGACTGTAACTCTGCTGTTCCACGCCGTATTATGACTGTAACTCTGCTGTTCCACGCCGTATTAGAGGGATGGTTTTTTGGTCGGTGCAGACTGAAGGTGGTGATATAATGGCGCCCTGACGACAGGCTTTTAGTGTCCGCTGTCTGCGGCCAGTCCCCGGGGACACGCCTGCCGCTCCAGCCCGGGGACGCGGTTCCATCTGCACCCAGCGTCTGAGTCTGTGCTAGACCAGCACAGTCCATGGTCTGTGGGAGATGCTGTAGTAGGTGCTGGCTAGACCAGCACAGTCCATGGTCTGTGGGAGATGCTGTAGTAGGTGCTGGCTAGACCAGCACAGTCCATGGTCTGTGGGAGATGCTGTAACCTGCTGGCTAGACCAGCACAGTCCATGGTCTGTGGGAGATGCTGTAGTAGGTGCTGGCTAGACCAGCACAGTCCATGGTCTGTGGGAGATGCTGTAGTAGGTGCTGGCTAGACCAACACAGTCCATGGTCTGTGGGAGATGCTGTAGTAGGTGCTGGCTAGACCAGCACAGTCCATGGTCTGTGGGAGATGCTGTAGTAGGTGCTGGCTAGACCGACACAGTCCATGGTCTGTGGGAGATGCTGTAGTAGGTGCTGGCTAGACCAGCACAGTCCATGGTGTGAAGCAGCTACCAACACAGTCCATGATGTGTATCAGGTGCAGGATAGACCAGCACAGTCCATGGTGTGTAGCAAGTACAGGATAGACCACCAGCACAGTCCATGGTGTGCAGCAGGTGCTGGGTAGACCACCAGCACAGTCCATGATGTGTAGCAGGTGCTGGACAGACCAGCACAGTCCATGATGTGTAGCAGGTGCTGGCTAGACCAGCACAGTCCATGGTATGTAGCAGGTGCTGGCTAGACCAGCACAGTCCATGGTATGTAGCAGGTGCTGGCTAGATCAGCACAGTTCATGGTGTGCTTTAGATTCTTGTGTACAACTTTTAGTATTTGTGCGTCTGGTTTATATTTACGGATTATCTTGTAATTTTATGCAGTCGAAAGGCACATTTTTGTGTGTACAAACATTGACAATAAATATTGTGTATTCTGTACCTGTTTGCATGGCTTGACAACATTACGGCACACGAATGCGATCTTGGGAGACGGCAGCTTGCGGGCTGGGAGCGTGAAGTGAGAGGAAGGGGGCCTTGCTGCTGGTCTCGGCTGTCGTGGCGGGGGATAATGGAGACGTATTGTTTGACGCTGCGTCAGGCTGTCCCCCGGGGACACAATCAGTGGGCCGCTGATGCACTACACTGCTGTCACGCCAGCGGGGACTGATCCTGCAGGGACTGCCCTACGCTGCCAGACTAGCACAGAGACTTGGAGCGAACCGCGCTAGGGAGTCGGCGAGTCCTGCAGAAGCTTAAGAGCTGAGCTGTTGATAGGCTTGCGCCGTGCCCAATTCCAACTCCTTCACTCGTCCAGCTTCCAGCGTGATGGGCTGGCCCCTCTGGCCGGGATGACCCAAAGTGGCTTGTGTGCATTGCGATGACCTGAAGCAAGATTTTCGAGAGACTTCGGCAAAGCCTCACATGGTCATTGTCCTTTTCTTGCCTTTGTGAAAGTCAAGTGAATATTTTGGCCTCGATATTTTAAAGTGACCCTGAAATTTACAAGCCCGCCCGATTTGCGAAGTTCGGAGTTAATTTGCTGGTTGCGATTCTTCCGAGAGCAAATCCCTGCTGATGAGGACATTGCAGGCTTGGAGCGAAGAGGTCAGACAGTCAGTCACACTCCTTACCGCTTTTTCTCCATGTCCGTTGTTGTCGTTATAGATAAAACTAGCAATAACGAACGTACCTGCAAAAAGTCCTGGGAGCCTTGCTAACAACGACGTTTTGGGTGATTCACTTTGGTAGCAATGACGTTTCAGGTGATTTAGTTTGGTAACAATGACGTTTCGGGTGATTCAGTTTAGTAACAATGACGTTTCATGTGATTCAGTTTGATAACAGTGACGTTTCGGGTGATTCAGTTTGGTAACAATGACGTTTCCAGTGATTCAGTTGAGTAACAATGACGTTTCGGTTGATTTAGTTTGGTAACAATGACATCTTAGGTGATTCAGTTTAGTAACAATGACGTTTTAGGTGAATCAGTTTGTTAACACTACTGTTGTACAGTTGACCACCACAACCCCCCCCCCCCCCCCCCACCTCCCCTCTCCATGAAACATGAAACCCAACATGTAAACACTCACTCACGTGACAGTATGAATAATGATTCTGGCTGCTAAACAACTGCTGGAAGAATAAGAAGAAAAGCAGACCAAGAGCAGCGGCAACAGCATGACCAAACGGTGCATTATTGGGAAGCGGCGGTGTTTCAGGTGACTGTGCTGCACGCAGCAGGACCTTTGAGGCCACTGTGCTGCACGCAGCAGGACCTTTGAGGCCACTGTCACCGTCATCTGCATGCCTCATTCCCACACCATTACCGCTGCTGGTGGCGGTTTGGCATTTCCACCGGACTGCCTATCCAACCTCTCCACTTCGGCTGGTTTCTTGGCAGTTGCTATAATCTATATAATTCATTTGGGGCGTGCCGTGTGTGTGTGTGTGTGTGTGTGTGTGTTGTGTGTGTGTGTGTGTGTGTGTGTGTGTGTGTGTGTGTGTGTGGATACAAAATCCCTCGAAGCACACATCGGTCGCAGAAAATGGCAAGTATACGCCTTTTATTAAATTACTTGGTACGTTTTCTAGCACTACGATACACGGACCGTGCGGTCTTAAGTCAATGAACTACGACGGTTTATCGTACGGATTTTTTGAATGATTAGAAAATAACAAATTTCTGAGACTTTGAACAGCTGAACCATGAACCAGTCTATGCGCAAAAACATCCCCCCCCCCCCCCCCCCATCTTTGTTTCTACCCATCTTTTTTTCTCTCCAACCTGTCGCTATTCTGTCTTCGTAATTTCCGTCCCCCCCTTTTTTCCCCCTTCTCTTTGGTTTAAACAAGAATTTATTTAAGACAAAATAAAGATACAACTCTTTCTGTGTGTTTTCACGATCTTTGTTTTGGGTTTTGTAGGACTTCCTTGCTCTCTCTCTCTCTCTCTCTCTCTCTCTCTCTCTCTCTCTTCTCTCTCTCTCTCTCTCTCTCTCTCTCTCTCTCTCAGAACTCAGGAGCTTTGTGAAAGTCGAGGTGGCCGTCCTGGGCTGTCCGTCCTAACGAGCCTTATGGTTTCCGTGGACGTAAAGCAATATTGAACCATGCTTACGCATTGGCCTCAGGTTGTCCCTAATATGTCAACCGACATCCGAGGACATTAAGCATCACAACAGCAGCATGTCTCTGTCTCTCTCCCCCCCCCCCCCCCTCTGTCTCTGCCGTATCCCTCTGTTTCCTTTCATTTACACCATTCTTTTCATCAGCGCGATTATTTTGCCTAAACTAAGAGCTCTCCTTCGGATCCTCTGCTCGGCGTATCCCTATCGATTTGTGGGCCCAGCTGACCACGCTACCAGTGTGTGTGAGGGGAGGAAGGAGGGGGGTGGCTGGAGCTCAGTGTATAATCAGAGCAGTTGATCCTCTCTTCATCTTGTCCCATTGGTCTGAGCCCGGGCCTCCCCGCTGCGGCCCCCTGACGCCCCCCTGCCCCATAAAGCAGAACGGGATGGCGGTGGAAAATTGCCCATCATCTGAAGGAGACCCTAGCGCGCCCAAGGAGGCTGTAAGGGCGCGCAGAGATGAGCTTCCAATGGCTGGTTGGGGAGAGCGAGACCAGGCGATGGGGTTGGGAGCGGCTGGCCGTGGAGAAAACTGGGCAGGGGTGGGGTTGATTGGTGTGGCTGTCCATGGAGAGAAAGTTATGGGTGGGGGGAAGGGGGGGTGGGGGGGGGGAGCTTATGGGTTTGGATGGGGCTCTTAGTCGATCTGTGCTGCTACTCACAGTTACATTGTTACATCAGTCTGGATGAAACCTCTCCGCCCAATGGTGGTGGTGATGATGACGGCGTGGCGGTGATAGTTTTGATATGATTGACTGATTGAGCGCTTTTGTGTGAGGGGTGTTACTGTTTGTCAGTGTGTGTGTGTGTGTGTGTGTGTGTGTGTGTGTGTGTGTGTGTGTGTGTGTGTGTGTGTGTGTGTGCGTGCGTGCGTGCGTGCGTGCGTGCGTGCGTGCATGCGTGTCTACCGCGTCTTTGTGTGTGGGTTTGTTTTGTTTTTGGTGTGTGTGTGTGAGAAGGGGTGGGGGGATTTTTGTTTTGTTTTCGCGCGCGCATGATGATCGTACCAAACGGCCGACATAGACGTCCGTCTTACTGCCTCTTGTAATGTATTCTGGCTGATGTGGGCTTTCATCTGAGTGAAACCTACTGGGTCTGGGACTAAAGCAAGAACGGCCACTGTGTTGCGAAACGGCCAAAACGGCCGTGCCGAGGGGAGCAGCGGTAGCTGACATGCAGTGGGTGGTCAGACAGACGGCTGGGCGCTGGGCCCTGGAGACTTCCGGCCGGTGGCCTGCCGCCCGCTCCAGCTCTGCCGCCCATCGATCAGGCACACAAAAATGAAGTTCATGCATATTTTCCAGAGAAATTCCCCACAGAGTGTAAAGTAATTTTGCGGCATTCTCTGAAAACAGCGGGATGGATGGAGGGCGTCAAGATGGCGTGGGCAGGACGGGACCGAGTCGGGCAGATGGCTTTGATGGTGATCTTGGACTAGTCTCCTCTTTATAGACCGGTGTCTGGCTGCGTTCACTAGGGACAGCTTCTTCTTCCTCCTCGATGAATTCAAACGTTCTTAAGCAACCGATTCCGGTCTCAGTGAGATAGTCTTTGTTCTGAGCCCGATAAAGGAAGTTGGACAGCGAGTGGCGAGCCTTCCAGCGCATCGTGCCTGTGTAGAGAGACGGAGGGAGGTGAGAGGCGGCAGTGGCAGTGGCGAGCTGCTGTGTATGCAGGACAAGGCCGGGGCCAGACAGCACTTGGCCTTTCCCGAGCCCCGCTCAGCGCCGGCTTTCCGGCAGGGCCGCTTAATGGCTACTTGCTATGCAAGAGATGCAGCTCTGATCGGCAGCACGCTCTTTTATTAACTTTGACTTTCCTTACCGGGAGTACGCCACTACGGCTTGCTTCTAGAGTCAAACGGCAATTTCTTCTTTTGTTTCAAAGTAACCATAGCCGTCTCAAAACATATTCTGGTTTGAAGAGATCAAAATAAAGTCGATAGGGTTCGATGATGTCGTTTAATGGGTTTACAGAAATGACGTGACCATCAAAGCAAGATGTGTAACGGACCAGTGACAGACTCTTTAGATCTAATATATATATAAGTTGTACTTTGATAATTGAAGTACTTTACTGACTCGATACAAGTGTTTATTTTACACCGATAGTAGTAGCAACCACTGGGGTTGGTCGGCTATATTCCCACAGCTCTGTTCCCGCAGCTGTATGGTCACACAGTCGACTGCTTCCCACAGACTGTCATTTGTGGGACTAGGGTTAGTCACGTTGGACAGCTGTGGGGATACGGAGCTGTGGGGAACCTCCCGGAGCCCACTATCCCTGTATTTATGGGAATATACCCCTGTCCGACTTTCTGTACACGTACGCAGTTTTTCTCTCCCCCCCCCCCCCCCCCCCTCCAGCCCAAATAACTTGCAGTTTCAGCGCGAACTGAGCATGGTAAGTATCTTTCGTGCCGGTCCACTGTTTGCTCTCGGTACCGTGCAGCTTCATCGTTTTGCATTTTTATCATACAGATTCAGCATGGCTGCCAACTGCGGCCGGTTTATCAGCGGCCTGTATACATTTCAGAGCCCAACTGACGGGACATGTTGCAGAGAAAGGCCTTATCTGTGGCTGGCTGGGTGTCGGAGGTGTCGAGGGAGGACGCGGCTGCGAAAAGTGGCCGTCAGCGTTCAGAGCGACTAGTATCACGTGTATCTGCCCTCTCTGCCTGTTGCCGTGCACGGCAGCGTCGTCCGTCGTCTGTCTCTGGCCCCGCCCTGACCGGACTGCGATACGCCTGTCTTCAGACCGCCTCTTGCAGAGGACTTCCTGGGGCCCTCTGCGGAGTGTGCGCAACGTACATGTACCCTCTTGTACAGTGTATAGTTAATTGAAGTGCTTGCCGAGGACACTTTGAGGCGTACCCCATTGCCGAAGTTTGAAATCGGTGTCAGTACCCTACGGAGGCCTGTGGTGCACTCCCTGCAGAAGTGTCAGCTGGGTGTAGCGCCACCGGCTACGGCGTGCTGTGGCAGGGAATGCGGAATGTGCAGATAATGCCAGTCCCTGGCGGGGCGGCGCGTGACGGCGGCGTCTGATTGAAGGACCATCAGCAGCACGGTGCCTTGGGCCAGCTCCCCGCTGAAGCCGCCGGCTGGTGTTGAGATTTCACTTTGTAAGCTCCTTGTCCGGCTTGCTCTCGCTTTCCTGGCCTGCTTAAAGGTGCTGGGGGTGTGAATACGGCATTTAACTTGGCATGAAGCCTCTACATATCTGGATCTGGATTTGTACATTGCAGGGACCATTTTTGGCCATTTTTGCAATGGAGCTGGGAGAGCGCAATGCAAATATAAAATGTTTACTTAAAAGGAATAGTCTGTGCAGTTTCATTTTACAGTCCCTATGCAGTTTCATTTTACAGTCCCTATTTTAAGTATTTAAAAACTGGCTAAAACACATTTCTGCTCTGACTGCCTATGTGTGTTGGGGCAGCCCCTTGTAGTGCTCTGCCCATTGCTGATGAAAATGCCAGAGACAGAGTCTGCTGTGACTACAGCGTCTTCTAGCTTGTTCCAGTCAGCCACGGTTCTGACAAAGAATGAGTTTTTATACTGCTCAGTCTTGCTGTCTGGAATCTTCAAGCCACAAGAGTTTCGAATTTCTTGTCTGGCGATGGTGTGCAATCCTTAAAGGTGGTCGGACGTATTCTTCTTCGATTTCATCTCTCTCTCTCTCTCTCTCTCTCTCTCTCTCTCTCTCTCTCTCTCTCTCTCTCTCTCTCTCTCTCTCTCTCTCTCTCTCTCTATATATATATATGCATGTATCTCTACGTTTTGGCGTGAAATGACCGCTTGATGACGGACATTTTTCTAGTAATAGCAAGGAATAGCGCTATACAAAAGTTATCAATTATTATTACATTTCTATAGCTGCTTGCTTAACTACAAAACTGAGGTAGCCTATGCAAGCTGGGCACACTACCAATTATTTGACCCCCCCCCCCCCCCGGACATTTTTCTAGTAATAGCAAGGAATAGCGCTATACAAAAGTTATCAATTATTATTACATTTCTATAGCTGCTTGCTTAACTACAAAACTGAGGTAGCCTATGCAAGCTGGGCACACTACCAAATTTGACCCCCCCCCCCCCCAAAAGAAGAAGAAGAAGAAGAAGACAGCACGACACACAGAATTATTATACGTGTGTGTATATTCTGACAGTAAACAGGGTGCATTCATTAAAAATCTGTACAGAGAGAGATAATATGTTACGCTAATGAAGTACACTGAGTGGTAATTACAGATTCAGCTGAGTAAGAATGATTATTTGTAAAACAATCAGAGCACAGCATTTTAATCAGTAAACGTTGCTGTCTTGCCTTTGCATTGGCGCCAGTCACTGTCATCTAACGCTTGCGCTGAAAACCGTGTTTGTTTTGTCTCAGTAACGCCGTTTCGTGCCAGTCACCGTTATCTAACACTTGCGCTGAAAACGATCTTCATCGCTCGCCACAGAAGACGGCTACTGGTTTCATGATCTGTTAAGTGTCGCGGAAATTGGGATTCGTGAACCTTTTTTCCTCGTTTCTTTGTTGACTAGCTCAGTTGAGATATTTTGACTGGGACAGTCTTGTCGCCACTGTACCAGTGGCCTTGGCTTCGAAGTGTACCCACCGGAGTCTACAACAAACAGCTGACATCAAGGAAAGGAAAAAAGAAGACCCTCCCCCTCCCATACCCCATCCGAAAAACACACACAACCTAAAACAACAACAACCCATCTTCCAAGATAATCGCTTTTCCACAGTAGGCTGGACTCGATGCTGTGCTGTAGCTGTGAAATATGGCAACCGCAGCAATTTATGTCATAAAGTATAGGGTAAAGACAAACTCCAAGCACTGGTTTACGACATCCTTCCTTTGGAGGAAGGTGCCGGAAAGCGATGCTCGGAGTGTGGGGTAAAGAGTGATTCGTGAAACAAGTATATGACTGAAGTGTTGAAAGCATAGTCGGTGAACGAATTGTTTTCCTTTTCGTTAATTGTGTGCAAATACTTAGGGGGACATGTGAATGGAATTGCTGCGGTCATAATTCTCATGACTGGGACACGTATGAATGTCGATCGGTTCCTGTGCTTCCTTGCTGTTCACCACTGTATGGAGTCAGTGCACTGCCAAATACACTTGACACACTGTCCTGCGTGTGGCAGCCGATTATTTTCATCTGTTGAGCACACGGATATGACTGAGCGACCGATTTAGAACCGCAACGGTTTGACTAGAGTGCCGTCTGTTCTCACTTTGCATATTTATACGACTGAGTTCATATTGTCCAAACAATAACCCAACGAATTTTCCCGTTCGACCTGCATTTGCATTTTTGGACTGAATTCTTTCTACCGATTTAATTCGCCGCGTGTGTCCTTTCTGAAGGTAGGGCGATGTGTACGGAAGGCTACATGTGTGATTTGACAGCCACAAGCCTGTGACGAAACGAGGCATACATACGTGGATTGACGTCAGTACATAACATGGATGTAGGCAACTCGTCAGTATTCGCAGGACAGGTCCTCTGCTTGTGATTCGCCCAGGTGATATAGCTGTCTTGGTTGACTGGGCGTTAAACCCAATTATCATCTATGTCTGACACGCTGCTTTGACTGAATGTGTGTGTGTGTGTGTGTGTGTGTGTGTGTGTGTGTGTGTGTGTGTGTGTGTGTGTGTGTGAGTGTGTGTGTGTGTCGCGCGCAATTTGATACGTGTGTTTTGAGGAGAGAAGGGACAGAGGGGAGGAGAGAGAGAGAGAGAGAGAGAGAGAGAGAGAGAGAGAGAGAGAGCGGTATCTGTATAGATCTCGTATCTGTATGTGGGCCTTTATAAATATATATATATATATATATATATATATATATATATATATATATAAAGTGAGAGAGAGAGGGGCCCGATGTGTTCAGTTCTGCAACACTGGCCACGCACGTTCCCATGGCCACAGTGACTATAGACAGGAGTTTCGTGTCAGCAAATTGAAGCTATCTCGACAATTGTGAGCCGTTGGGCCGTGACCGCATTTAGAACCCAGGAACACACAACTGTATGCTGGGCTGTTTTGTGTAGACACTGTTCCTTGAGGACGGGGCCGGGTGGGTTTACGGAGAGTTTACTGTTCGGATATGATAATATTATGTACGTGCTTTCTTTCTTCCTTTTCCCCTCACATATCCTATGATGCCTGTTCCATTTATTTGGTTTCAGTGGAGAAGACAGCAAAGTAAACGTTCTGTGGCATGTCACTGTCACAGTTTGCTGGCCACCCGAACTCGATACCGTTGCAGTGCTGCACTAGCTGTCACCCTTCATCTCGTGGGTGCAAATCGCAGAGCCGGAGTACAAAACGCGATGCCAGCAGCTGTTTCCACATGGTGTGGACGTTAAACACCATGTTTACTATTACTGTCACTTACTGTTTCCACTGCCCTTCCCCTCGGTCTGAATGCTGTTCCATTGGGGCATCATCAGCGTTCTTATTTAATTCACAAAGCGCCTGAGATCGGACAAGGTGCTTGTTTTCACACTCAGTTTCGGCACGGTTGCCTTGGTCGAACGGCTCACTGCGGGAGAACGCTGCCCCACTGGCACAGGTCTGAATGAACAACTTAGTGCAAGGCACGGGTGAGGCTACTGCTCTTTGTTTTGCCGCGTGTGGGTATTATGTCTTCTGCAGATTTCCGATACATCACACTTGACTGTCTGACTGCAACAGCTTGGGTGCGTGTCAATGTTTGACAAGTTGTTGGCTGTTATTAATAGTGTGTAATGGGGTGGAACGCCCCTCAGTCACTGAACAGCCGTTGATGGGATTGTGGGCCCCGTGGCGGCTCTGGCCTGACGCAACGGCTGCCTGGGTGGCGGCTGCAGAACCGAGAAGTAGCGAAATAACAGTGCCAGCGCTGGGAATGGCCACGGCAACACGGGCTTGGAACGCCCTGTTTGGAACTCGTGTTTTGCTGCGGTAAATTTATATATATATACGGACTGTTTGCTACTGATAAGTGGAACTCATTTGTTTGTATCATACTTATTTAGTGTTGAACGATAAAAAGTAAATAAGTAATCGACCTCGTCATGGTTACAGTCTTATTCCGCGAAACACTGCATCAGCATTAATTAAACACTGGTTGATAAACTTGATCGGAAAACATCCCCAAAGGGTCATAAGCCTGACTGAGAAAGTATGCTTTTAATAAAATTGAATGTACTGCAACTTGTTTGCTGCTGATAAACGAAACTCGCCTGTTTTTGTATTTAACGGCATAAATGATACAGACAGTTTGCTTCAGAGAATATTGACTGTTTGCTTAGTGACAGGCTAAACGGCTAATTTGTATCATGATTAACTTTAAAAATATTAAAAACAAAACAAAAACGACAACAAATATTGCAACAACAACCAAAAATAAAACAACTTACAACAAACAACCACCCCCCAAAACACGAATTGTTTATGTACGACAGATAAAAGTATTGTACAGAGGCTTACACAATTATTTCACAGTGAGGTATTGTTTGTAATGACTGGCTTTTGATTTCTGACCATCTAATTGTTGTTGTCAGGAAGAACATGCATGGTGGCCCTGTCTGTCAGTTCAGACCTTAGTGAACACTTGGAAACACAGCCAACATGTTCAGACGCTGTGAGAACATGCTTGTAGCTTCCGTCCCTAACAAGCCAGGTTTCTCTGGTTTACTTACTTACTGCTTGTAGCTTGCTTACCGCCACGCGTCCTCGGGGCAAGTGAATGACGGCCAGGTATTTTGATTTCTCAAGCATTCATCGTGGATGCCCATGCACTATGTGTTGACCCAGTTGTGGTCGCTCCACGTGGAAGGTGATAGAACCTTGTGATGACGGCTGGATCGAGCGAGCCTGTGCAGCACGCCCCTGTGGCTGGTCATTGATTTCCACGCCCGTCCCACCACCGGTCCGGTCCCTCTCGCGCTGGCTGCTGACGGAAGCGGGGAAACTAACTGACTAATTTGCACCCCGTCCTCTCGGGTCACTGCCGGGGCCCGCCCATGGCCTCGTCACGTTGACGTCGTCGATGATATAAGCGATGAGGGTAACTCTGTGTGTGTGTGGTGTGTGTGTGTGTGTGTGTGTGTGTGAGAGAGAGAGAGAGAGAGAGAGAGAGAGAGAGAGAGAGAGAGAGAGAGAGAGAGAGAGAGAGATGGTGGTGGTGGTGGTGGTGGTGGTGGTGGGTGGGTGTGATAACTTCGTTCAGGAATAGCAGTGGGAATGTTGGCGGTCCGGCCAGGCCTTGTCTTTGGTGTTATTCACCGGTGACTGATGGCTTATTCACCAAGTGCGTGTGATGGGCACACGAGGCTGGCCCCACCATCTCACGGTGTCCAGGCGACGCTAATAAGCGAATATTGAAACTGGGCTCCGAGCTTTCGGTGTCAATTCCATTGCTGGCTTATCGATTTTAGCATGACGCTTTCACGGCCGCCTAGAGTGTGTTGCAAGCCCATTCCCGATCTCTACACATGGCGCACATCGAGAAGCCGTATGTATGTTTTTACATGTTACATGTTACACACACACACACGCACGCACGCTAGCTTCTAATTGAGATGCTTTTTTTTTAGTTGGGGGGTGTTCCCAAATATTACAAGTTTTTTGTTTAACATGCTTGTTATAATTTTTATGGAGCAGTAATGCGTTCTCTGTGTGTATCGCCGAGTGGATCCCCGGCTTCAACGCCGAATCATGGATTATTGTTTGCTTTTGAAAAGAGAGCCATATGTAGTGTGGTCAGTGTTTGATTCATCTTCCCTGTCTACTCCTTTAGACTGGGCTGTGTCTGGAACTTCGAGCCATTTTTAAAACTTATGATCTGATGACCTTTTGTTCGCCCTGATATGAATGTTGACTCTGTGGTTGAATGAAGTGCGTCTTTTGGAACCGTAACAGCCAAGAACGAACTCTATAGCGTGCAGTCTTGTTGCAATGTCGAATGTCGGTGTTTATAACTGGACGGACCCACAAATAATGTTTGCGTTGTGCCGTCACGACTGACACTGACAGGCACACAGTGGATATACCCCTTTTATTTATTGTTTCCGATGTCCGGCAGTTTCCGCTTAAGCGACAATACGGTTTCACGCCACCGAGTATTAAGTGAAGATTGTATGCCAAAGTCAATATCTTTTCAATCCCAGCAGTGTCTGTGATATGCAGGCCGGCTCAAAATCACAAGCTTAGAGGAAACACAGCGGAACACATCCGGGATGTGTGACCGGTAAACGGTTGCATGCTAGACGGAAGATCTGCACTATTATTGAGAGAGAGAGAGAGAGAGAGAGAGAGAGAGAGAGAGAGAGAGAGAGAGAGAGAGAGAGAGAGAGAGAGTCTCTTTGAAGAAGAGTGGTATTATCTCAAAACCTGTACGCTTCGTGGTTGTGTGGGGTTTGTTTGGAATGTAATCAGTGGGCCTACGGTTTGGTGACGTGTGGAATAGTGTACACCCAACAGCGGCGCTGGTCGTGCTGTTGCCGGGTTCAGATTGCACACAGCGTGCGTGCACTACCTTATATATATAAGGTAGTGAACTATGGAACTTAAGCTACGCCACAAACGCTTTGGGCAGGCAGAGCTTTCGGGGTATAGAGGAGGGGAGGGGTAGTGGTGGTTCTGTCGGTTAGTGTGGCATACTCCATTGCTCCGTTGTGTCGTATGTGTGTTGAAGTCATTGTTCCCTTGTGTAGTATATATGTGTAGGCCCCTATACATCATTGTTCCCTCGTGTAGTATGTACCGATGTGTACACCGACTATACGCCATTGTCCCCTAGAGCAGCACTGTGTGGTATACGTCATTGTTCCCTTGTGTATAATACACAAGGGAACAGTGACGTATACTACGCAGTGCTGCGTGTGTAGACGTCATTGTTCCCTTGTGTCGCCCTGATATAACCGTAATGACTGACTGGGCGTAAAACATCAAGTTATTTACTGTTCCCTTGTGCAGTATGTGTGTACACGTCATTCAGTGTTCCATTGTGTAGTATGTGTGTACACGTTATCGTTCCCTAGTGCTGTATGTGGTATACTTCATTGTTCCCTAGTGTAGTGTGTGTATACGTCATTATTTCCTAGTGTAGTGTATGTAAACATCATTGTTCCCTAGTGTAGTGTGTGTACACATCATTGTTCCCTAGTGTAGTGTGTGTACGTCATTGTTCCCAAGTCTAGTCTGTGTATACGTCATTGTTCCCTGGCAAATTTCTCCTCTTTGGCATTCTGGTGGCTGTCCCCTAGAGGAAAGCCAGCCGCAACAGTGGCGCTGCTCAGTCAATTAATGAATCCCTTCCCTAGTGAGATGTTGTATACCAGCAGTCATGAATCAGGCATTTATGTTCACAGTGGCTTACAGGTTCCATTTTATCCACTTGTACAGTCATCAGCACTTGTACAGTCATCAGCTGACACTTCGGACAGAGACAGAGAAGAGGAGGAGGAGGAGGAGGAGGAGGAGGAGGAGGAGAGAGAGAGAGAGAGAGAGAGAGAGAGAGAGAGAGAGAGAGAGAGAGAGAGAGAGAGAGAGATGTCTACGTTGTTTACGTGTGTTATATAAATGAGTCATTTTTTGACCCGGAAGGCCTTCATAAAAGCGATGATGTCAGTTTGGTCCAAGGCAGTAACGAGAATAGCTTAATAACCCAAAACCTTCACGAAATGAGGGGAGGGTTACTCAGTACTGGCCAGGGCTGTAATGCGACAATGGCTATTAACCCAGAAAACCTCCACGAACTGAAGAGAGGGTGTTACTATGGGCCAGGGCAGTAATGAGACAGTAGCTGTCAAAGAGCCGAGCTAATAGAGCAGGCGCGGTGTCGGCAAGTTGTTGGTGCTTTTTATGTCGCCACCTTGTATTGATTTCTGTCCACCCTGGCTCCCTCGCCCTGCTCTCCCCCAACCGAAGGACGAACCTCGTTCGGTGCACTCCGTTTTGTCGAGAGAACCGTTCGCTTGGCTGTCTCTGGGAGCTGCTTCCACTTCTGGACAAAGCGACAGGAGGTTAGGTTACTTTCCTAAGACACGTACTGCACTGAGGTCAGTCAGCAGGCTACCTTGAAGGCAAAATCTCTTGGCCTCATTTTTGCAACCGGCATGAATATTCTCTTTGCTACAGGTATGTAAAAGCTTTTTTTTTTTTTTTAAACTATATAATTCTCACGAAGAAATTGCAGATTTTTCTGACGGTTAAAATTTCACGCGCTTTCAGAAACAATCCCTTTTTAACGGATACAACGTTGTTGTGTACAACTCTTATCAGTCTTGTTGACACGCCGTTTACTGGAGTAACGTCTGCTCTCATGTTTCATTAGGGCTTCTTCCCCTTTCTTCACTGTTGTGATCACGGGCTATATTCTGGCTATTTGTGACCACCCTCGTTATCGTTGTTGTCGGTGGTCTGGTTGCATTTACTTTCTGGTCAGAACGCGTGTGAAATAGGCGCCGCACGTCATCAGTTCTAACGGCCCCCTCTCCTCGGTCTTCGCTTCTCCTTTGCCTTGCCTTACTCGTGTGTTCTAATATAACACGTTGTGATTAACAGATCCAACCATCTCTTCTTGCTTTATTTAGTCTAGGTCAGTTTACAGATATATCCTACTATAGTATGTGTGAATAAAATGTATGGCTGCCTCACTGCACGTCTTTCCCTTGCCATGTAGCTGTACACTGCACCGCTGCAGACCAAGTGTGTGTGTGTGTGTGTGTGTGTGTGTGTGTGTGTGTGTGTGTGTGTGTGTGTGTGTGTGTGTGTGTGTGTGTATTCGCAGAGAGAGAGAGAGAGAGAGAGAGAGAGAGAGAGAGAGAGAGAGAGAGAGAGAGGGCGCTGCACACACACACACACACACACACACACACACACACACACACACACACACACACACACACACACACACACAGACCACCATGGCCACGGCCCGGGCTTGTCCGTCTGTCCGCTTTCTTTGGAAGCCTCCGCTACATTGCGATGAAACCAGGTGTGCTCTGGTGAGTCACTGTGAGGCGATGCAACGGTGTACGGCCAGTTGTGGTATACACTTATATAATACAGCAAGAGGAACAAGTCAAGAGCCTTATTTCATCCCCTCCTGTTTTGCACGTATCTTCTGAATCATCTGACGGGTTTTAACAGATTAGACCTCACAAAAACGAAAAGAAATGCATCCTAGTCGGACAGAACAAACAAACAAAAACAAACAAACAAAAAACAAACAAAGAAGAAAAAAACAAAAAACGAAAAAAATAGCACATTTTTGGAATAGACTGAAACCTAGAGTAGAGAATTTTGGCGAATACATGTTTAGAAGAGCAAAGTATGTGGAAAGTAATAGTCACCCAAGTCGTTCTTGGCGTTTTTAAAGCAAACATGATAAGTCTTATAGTCAGTTGCACCACCTAACAAGTCCTTATCTCCTGAGATGTGTGTACGTACAGTCAGCACTGGAAGCAACTGCTAATTTCATGTAATCCTGGCAGCTCAAATGCGATATCAGTCGCACTCAATGAAAATAATCGTTTGGTCACGGCAGCCATATTAAATCATATATGCCTGACACCTTCGGTTTGATTATGAATACTAGCAGAGGCCTGCACTTATAAATGTGTAGTTAGTATATAAGAGCATACCACAGTTAACAATAACAACATACTTTATTCATCCCAGCGGGAAATTAAAGCTGTCGTTCGACCTTATACGTTAACGCACAACGAAAAACTTAACTGCACTTAATAATTCAGTCACGAAACACACACACGTACCCACTTTTAGACATACACCCCTTGTCTCTCAATCTACATACGCTAAATTACCTGGAATAATGTTATATTTGACAAGCCAAACCAAAAACTCTCAAATTGAATCAAATCATTAGGTACACACATCCCCAACCATCCCTTGGAAAGTTATCATTCTCAGCAGACGTCCTGACACATGCGCACACACGGCTAATGACTATTATAATTTTCATTAAAAACTGACATAGCCTAGGGTAAAAACGAGGCTTTATAACAATTTATAGTTGCAATTGTTCAACCGTTATCTAAAAACGACAGTTGATGTAGATACATATAAAGCGACTTTAAACATGTGACATGATAAGATTTAACCAGAGATTTATTATACGAAGCTGACAGAAATATAGACTAAGTCAGGCCAGGGCCGGCCCAGTGACGTCAGTAATAATATCAGTGATATTCATTGGCATGGTCATTTAGTCCCTCTTCACTCCCCCCCCCCCTCCCCCGCGCGTCCGTATTGTTCCTGTATACTTTGCTTTATTTGTCTGATTGCCCTATACTTTGTCTGATTAAGGTGCCAATCGAATTTTGTTCAAGCTTAGTATTGTCACCGTTATTGCAACATTGTGTATTGTTTCGTCCTTCGTATTAAAAAAATCCGTATGCCCTGTGTACAGATTTGGCGTTTACGTGCCGGTGGTTTCCACTGACAACGCGGCTTTGTGTCCCATGCTATGCCTTGGAACGGTGGGCCCATCTCCACTCTTGGATCGGGTTACGCCGTTATTTCTCTCTCTCGTTTTGCCCCCACCTTCTCCCCACCTAAAGGAGCAGTCGCCGACTCCTTTGTCGCTACACTGTGTGTGTGTGTGTGTGTGTGTGTGTGTGTGTGTGTGTGTGTGTGTGTGTGTGTGTGTGGCAACGTTGCGACTGCCTGTTTAGCTTCTTGTGATTTGAATAGCTTGTCACGTATTCGTAGTCGTTCTTGTTTTCCGCTTGAAGTGTCTCAACGTGGATGTAGTTTATCATTTTTATGTGAATTTTGTACACCGCGCCTAGCTCTGTTTTTATGTTGGAAGTTCTCGTTTTCTAGAAGAATCATTATTATTATTACTACTACTATTATTAGAAATGACGCAGTGCATATGAGAGTGCATGCCACACTAACTGACAGGCGGCACACTTGGCGCGGAGTTTGGCCGTGTACTTTGCACGGAAAACAGGTAGTGGGCACGGTTTGTGCCGGCCAGTGTTAGCTTTACATCGACATAGAAGACGCGAGTCAATAAAGAGGGGAAGCCACTGCCGCGGAGTTGTGAAGGTCAGCTTCTGGTTCCGGACAGAATCCGCCATGGCTTGGCGCTGCGCTGGCCGAGAGGGACAAGGGCAGTCGACTGGGCACTGTCGGTCCACACGGTAATGGTGACTGCTGTGTGGTGACCAGATGGTGGATAACTTGATGTCCATGGTGATGAGTCAGAGTTACACACACACACACACACACACACACACACACACAAGCACACACACACGCACGCACGCACGCACGCGCGCACACCCCCCCCTCTACCCCCCCCCCCTACACACACACACACACGGTACACACATATACACAGTCTCTTGGATCCAAGGAACCCGGTTCGATTCGGTGGCACATTTTGAGCTTTGACCATGTAGATCTCGTCAGCACTGACCGTTTTGTGTAAAGTGGTGAAGCTGATGAGGTCACTGTCGTTTGTTGCAGGCCGAACAGCAGCAGATAAGGGATGCCAAGCTGACGACAACAGCGAGTTCTCAGAAGCAAACCAGCCAGTGCACGTCACCAGTCTCTCTCTCCTCGTGATCAGCACAGCATGCTGGACTAGGTGATGGGCGCTGCTTGTCCTTCAGTCTTCGCCAGTGCTGCTTGTCCATTCAGTGTTCACCAACGCTGATGCCGATCGACAAGTACAGTGGGTACCCACTGAGACCTAGACGTGTTCTTGTGAACCTTAGCCTCTGTCGTTGATAGAACTACAGCTTCGTGTGTTCCAACAGGAGTTTAACAAGTTTGTGTATTGTTCCAGTGTTCGGAAGGGAGACTGTGTATTGGAATCACTGTGCTGGAATCACTGGAGTCGGTGGACTGTGTGAAAGAGCAGTGATAAAAAAATGCTTTCGCACACTTCAGAACAGCTGGTTTTTATAGTTGCAACCGTGTGGGGATTTTGACCCATTTCAAGGAATTTAATGTCCGATTTGTGTCAGTGAACAAGCTATGTTAGAACCGGCCTAGAATGGGGAGTGCGGATTCCAGACGATTGTTCACCGCCCTCTGGCTCCCGCTTTTCATCATCACTATGTGTGTGGGCTCAGCCAGCTCCTTCTATGGGCTGTGGAGGGAATATGGAGGTGAGTACATGGCTCCTTTTCTTTGTCATCGTGTTCTAGCGACATTTTGTGTATAACTGTGTTGTTCCTCCCTTTGGTGCCCATCGCGCTTTAGCCTCATACATAGTCACAACAAAAACAACAAACACACAAACAAACAAAAATGCGTGGAAGAATAAGAGGGTGGGGGGGTAGGTGGTCTCTTCTGCTGCTAGCAGTATAGAGGCTAGGACACCTCTCTGTGACCCTTCTTTACAATGCGCTGTGGCCTTTTTCCTTAGTTCTCCTTTGGTGACGGTTTATATTTGCATGTACTTTTATACATATCTGATATATTTCATACTGTGGGTCGTGGC
Source organism: Alviniconcha marisindica (assembly GCA_018857735.1). NCBI lineage: Eukaryota > Metazoa > Mollusca > Gastropoda > Provannidae > Alviniconcha > Alviniconcha marisindica. Next base: position 531,752 of record JABMCL010003092.1, on the reverse strand, counting down.
ATTTGCCTTCAGAGACTGCTTTTTGCACCACAGACGTCACAGCTCTCGTCTTGGTTCAGGTCATATGCAGTGTGTGATTTAACAATGGCAGTTAACGGTCTCAGATCAGTTGCACTTTCCCTCCAGTTTAATAATCCATAGGGCTCAGTTGTAGGGCTAGTCACGTTTGTATCAGTGACACTGTGTCTCTCCCTTTCTATCTCTCTCTTTGTCTATCTGTCTCTCCCCACCTCTGTCTCTGTCTGTCTGCCTGCCTGCCTGTATGTTAGTCTGTCTGTCTCTCTGGTCTCTGTTTTTCTATCTCAAGACGAGGCGACTACTTACCGAAGATACCACAAAGAGCCACGAAGTTTCACTCTCTCTCACCCACACCCACACAGACATACTCCCCCCCCCCCACACACACACACAGCTATACACCCACACCCACACACACAGACTGACATACCCCCACCCCACCCCCACCCAACCCCCACACACATGCGCGCGAGTGTAAATAACGAGAATATTCATAACAACGTTGAGATTTCACTAACGGTTGATGGCACCGACCTTTATGATTTGAAAAGTCACACAGAGACGGAACTTTTGAGCAAAGGTCTAGAAGCATGCAGTAGGGGTTACTTCGGTCCCAACTGCCAGTCTTCAGCACTTAGTCACGAGACTTAGCCACGTGTGTCGGGTGGGGGTGGGGGGTGGGGTGCAACACCCAGGTTAAAGTACTCAGGAACAGCACAACTACATCATTGGTTTTCGCTGTCCTGTTCTGTGTCAGTGGTCAAGCCAGACAATCCCTACCTGTTTGTGGGAGAGGACCTGGTCTTGTTCTGCAACCTGACCAAACTGGAACTGGAGGAAGATTCCAGATTCCTGTTCTTCACGCGCGACGGCACCGAGATTCCCGCCAGCTTCGTGGAAGTGCTGACCACCCGCTCCGTCCGGCTGCGCTACCCGATCAAGGTGCCCCAGGACGAGGGCCACTTCGTCTGCTGGCTCAGGCAGCAGGAGGGCATCTCCAAGACCATCGGCTCGCAGCGAGTCCAGGCCGACTGTGAGTACACGGCAGTTGTTTGGCCACCACAGCTTCGGAGACGGGTAGGGGTGGGGGTGGGGGGAGTCACTGGTCACTAGTTTGTAACGCCTTGCCGACCGTGTTGGCCGCGTTAGGGGATAGAAACAGAGAATCAGACAGTTCTTGGAATTTAACGTCCCGTCGCCCGCACAAGGTCACCCCAAGACGAGGAAAAGGAGACCAGAAAAACTGCGGAAAATACAGACAGACCCTGTCTTTATTTTGTCATATTTATCACTACGTTTAGTACCAATAATTGTCATCGTCATCATCGATATTGTGAATTTTATCATTGATTTTCCCCTAAGTAGTGTTGGACAAGAGTGTCTTTTTCATGTAGAATAACTGTTTTTCTGTCTATTGCTTTGACAAATGTGCAGTGTTGACGTCATGATACGTGTGTAGGTGTTTGTTGATGACACCGTGTTACTTTTGTGGGTATGTCGGTGACGTCATGGTACCTCCTATGTGGCTGTGATGATGAGGTCACGATATTTGTGTGTGTGTGTGTGTGTGTGTGTGTGTGTGTGTGTGTGTGTGTGTGTGTGTGTGTGTGTGTGTGTGTTGAAGTCATGGTACCTGTGTGGGTGTGTTGATGACGTCATGGAACCTATGTGGGTGTGTTGATAACGCCATGTCACTTGTGCGAATGTTTTCATAACGTCATGGTATTTAAGTGGGTCTGTTGACGACTCGATGATACCGATGTGGGTGCGTGAATGACGCCATGGTACCTGTCTGGGCGTGGGCAGATTCACCGGAGGCCGTGAGCGGAGTGAACTGCACTGTGTACAACTGGGAGAACATGACGTGCAGGTGGGACCTGGGCCGTGACTACCACCACCCCGAGCACGTGCACGTCAGCCTGGTTTGGACCATCAGGTAAGTGTGGCAAGTCCACTTTGGCCGCTCTGTGTGGGCGCGGGGGGGGGGGGGGGGGGGGGGGGGGGGGGGACCTCTCACTGTCGGCCGTCTGCAGAAGAGAGGCTTGAAGAGGCGTTGACCGATCTGTCCTAGGACGGCGGGGACTGAGCGAGTTCGGCGGGGGGAGGGGTCGGTCCAACTGGGCTGGAACTGTAATGGAGGCAACAGTAAGAAAACCTTTAAGATATGGGTTGGAGTGCTTATGGGCTTTCGGAAGCACGTAGATTATATCTTGAACTGTACTGAACACGGCAGCCTGGTGTGGACCATCAGGTGGCTTCCGCTCACCACTTGGATCCATGTTTAGCGAATATACCAACACCACCATCGCACCAGTGTGAGTGTGTGTGTGTGTGTGTGTGTGTGTGTGTGTGTGTGTGTGTGTGTGTGTGTGTGTGTGTGTGTGTGTGTGTGTGCTGAGAACGTTTATGTGAAAGAACACCTTTTTGCAGTTTTGGTGTGAGTTTTGGTAAAGAAGTGCAGCAGCATTTGTTATGATTTTATGATTCATTATCTGATAGTTTCTGCGCTGCTTTTTGTTTTGTTTAATTTTTAATACATATATGGTCTTCACTGTTTGTGTACGCGTTTAGGTCGTCATACATAGGAATAAATTTAGATCTGGTGCCATTATATTTATTATGGGATACATTTCTTTGAACAACACGACAACGCAGACGTTGTCTGACGCCGGTGTCATGCATGTAAAAACATCACGCTTTGTTTCAGCCTCCATCGGATGTCGACGGGATAGTACGTTCATTTCCATGAAAACACTTTGTACCTTTGTATATACACATATATACCTTTTCACATCCCTGTTTTTCTTACGTCTTTTGAGACACTGTCGTAATCAAATCCATATAATTGTGGGCGTAATGATCGAGGCGCAGATTTGTAAAAAAATCTTTATTGACACGTCGATCCAGCTATCCACCGATCTGTCTACATTAGCAACAATTCTGTAAGCACTCGTGTTCTTGTATACATTCCGTTTTGCTTTTGAAAATTCAGGATTTCCTTTCATTAGTTTGATTTGACGTGTGTGTGTGTGTGTGTGTGTGTGTGTGTGTGTGTGTGTGTGTGTGTGTGTGTGTGTGTGTGTGTGTGTGTGTGCTGAGAACGTTTATGTGAAAGAACACCTTTCGGCAAGTTCAAATGACAAGTTGCATACTCTAGCGAGTGTTTATTCACTCTCTCTCTCTCTCTTCATCGTGTCACAAGCGTCTTCATAATGATACGGCAACTGGCGACGAGTAGGGTAACTATACTGACTGCAGTCAGAATCTGGAGACCACCGTGCTGTGCGGTGCGCCATTCCAGTGAGTTAGGCGCGAGAAGAAGCGCTGTGGGGACTCTGGTTATCAACGAAAATTACCCAGGCGTAACCTGACGTCAGATTAGTTTGCCTCGAATGCGCCTCATTTATTTTGCCCCAGAAAACGTTTACCCCGTGCATTTTGTACTGTAGTGGTAGATGCAGATTTAACCGTAACTTTCTATCACATCATCATCAAGTACATTTGTAATGTGCTCACCGACGTCCTGAGCGCTCACAAATAACCCTGCTAATTTTTGTTTCACGTTGGGATGATCTTTCTTTGTGTTAGGTTTTTGGTGCTGTGGGTATGTAGGGCTTGCACGTAATCATTGGTGGGCATGTTTACTACATTCATTTACAAGCTAATTTATGATTACACTTACGCACAAACATGTACGCGCATACAACACAGACTCTCTCTCCCTCCCCCCCTCTCCCTCTCTCCTCTCTCTCTCTCTCTCTCTCTCTCTCTCTCTCACACACACACACACACACACACACACAACACACACACACACACACACACACACACACACACACACACACACACACACACACACACACACACACACACACACACAGAAACGCCCGCGCGCACGCACGCACGCGCTCGCGCCCGCGCACAGCACTTGTATGTTTGTCTTGTACGCGCGAAAAGAATGGGTTAGTTCAATACGCTGAAAACTCGATTCAAAAGAAGAACATCATACACGGTATAATTTTGCAAAAATTACTTTGCTTGATCAGATGGAACAGTATGACAGAGTTGCCGCTAAAATCCATTCTTTTGTCTCAAACCATCAGAAAGTTGACTTTTCCCCCTTCATTGCGGACTGGTTTTACTGCTTCCAGCAGTTTTCGTCCCATTCGTATTGTGCTGAAGCAATGTCTACTTAGACTACGTCAAGCTTTGTTGAAAAGGGTTTCCAACAGACGTAAACGGAATAAATCATCGACCTTGTCTGTGTTCTGAAGCAACACTGACATCGATCTGCTATGCGCCGTGTTGTATCAATGTGTGTAGTGTGTGTGTGTGTGTGTGTGTGTGTGTGTGTGTGTGTGTGTGTGTGTGTGTGTGTGTGTGTGTGTGTGTTAGGGAGAGAGGGAGAGGGAGAGGGAGGGAGGGAGGGAGGGAGAGAGAGAAAAAAAATTCAAATTAGTACTCGCATCAACATACACAACACGGCAGACAAGAACGATACAGACACATAACCATGAAGATGCATTCCCACTCGTACAAAACCAACTCGTCTGTAGAAAAGAAAACGACACACAAACTCACAAATTTCTTATAAAAAGAGGTTGTCGAAAAATGAAGTACCATGGAGAGAGAGAGAGAGAGAGAGAGAGAGAGAGAGAGAGAGAGAGAGAGAGAGAGAGAGAGAGAGAGAGAGAGAGAGAGAGCGTACGGTTTTGGTTATTATGTCACAGTCTCTGTAGTCTGGTCTGAATCGGATCTTTATTTTATGTATTAAAAAAACGGATGGAAAAGAAAACAAGAGCAACGTCCTTTTACTGCACAACCAATGGAGATGTTCTATTTATCCGCTTTTTTTGTTATGCTCCTTTAGAAACAACGAACACAAAAAGTACTAACCCTAAAATGAAAACCATAGATGTTAGAAAAGCTAATTTCTGTGCTGAATGACATTATGTAGTTACTGGACCGGTCGTTTTAAACAGATTGCAGTGCACGTCTAACCAAATGCCAGAGCTTAATTTACTCTCATGTTCATGCTGATGTGACCGCATGCCTGGGCACGCACCCATTCCCTGCCTCAGTACCTGTGAAGTGACCTGGTGAAGTTGTCTTTTAAGCATCACAGATACGGTGTCTGACTCTTCAAGGTGGAGTAAGTGAACATTGTTCTTAGGCGTATTGTGGTTTCGATCCGCTACTGGGAAGTCCTTTCATTTCTCTGGCAGGGAGAGAGTTATGCACGTTACGCTCAGCTGAACACGAGGGTGTGGGTCGCTTGGTTGCACAGCTCGGTGGCAGACATGTCGCTTACCGTGTCTTGATGGACTGAAAATGAAAACAGTTGATTTTATTTTTATTTGATCGTTTTTATATAGCGCTGTTCTCTGCTCTTCAGCGGACGTATTGCGCTTTTGTCGCATGTGATTTTGAATAGTTTTTTTTCAGTTTGTCATCTCAGTTTCTCTTTTCGGTTTCGATTGCTGGTATGGCTTCGTGTGCTTTTACACACGGAGTCAATTCCGGACCCCCACCGACCTGAACCGCCACCTCCAAGATTTTGAATGAGTGACTAGAGCCTTTTATAGCGCGTGTCTGGATATCCACCGAAGTGATGTACTGACAGCGCTATTTGGTTGTTACATGGCTGGTTCCATGTGAAACTTCTGTCGTTTCGGTGCACGTTCTGTGTACACCATACAACCATGCACCAGTTTACAGTGTCACCTCATTCGAAGCCGCATAAGTAGAGTGCATTGTAACTTGCCACCTGCACTGTTTTGGCAGAATGCCCCCCCCCCCCCACCCCCCCCCCCCCCCCCCCCCCCCGAGAGGCCGGGGATGTCTGATGTCTCCTCCTGTCTGGAATCTCAGGGCTGTCATTTGATTCCCCTTTCCTATCTCCTCTCCTGTTTTTTCTTCTTCTTCTTTTTCTGCCTAGTCCTCTTGCTCTTTTGTCGGGTTATTTTTCTGCTGATGGTCCATCCTCCTGACTTTTGTTTCCAGAAAACTCTCAAATAATTTTCGTTAGGCTTTTTTGTATGGTTCTTGTTGAGCTGCTAGGAGATAATAGTTGGTAGGTGGTATGTGCAACTTGCCGCCATCTGGCACTGGTATTTGCCATACTGGACTTACTGTTTAAAAAAATTGTAATGTGTCTGTCCATTCTGTTTTGATATTTTTCTTTAATCTGGTATCGATAAATTAGACGGAATGGTCGATGATACCAGCATGTCTGATGTGCTCTTTTAACAGCCCTGGGTAATATTGCGGGGACTGAGTTCGAAAATTTGTGTCTGATGTTTGTGTGTGTATGTTTTGTTTTATGTTCGCGAAGTGATTGGTTTTGTGAACTGACTTGACAAAGGGTTTATATATATATATATATGAGTTTTGAAATGTGCCTTTGCTTATGACCTGTGTTTGACTGTCCTGAGGTGACCCTGTGTGGTTTACAGGGCACTAAAATCCAGTTACTAACTTGGCAGAATGACCCGGATCTGTTACGTGCTACTGCGGTAACAGGGGAACAGAACGGATACCGAAATAAGAGTCAGCACAAAAAGTTGACTCTGGAGAAGAAAATTCTCCCGCCCGGACTCGAACCCGCGACTTTTGATCACGAGGTCGGCGCTCTACCACTGAGCTATTCCCGCAAAAGGCGTTGCTTCGGTAACAGCTTGTAGGATAACAATAGCAGTTAACACAAGTAATTTCCGCACATTGTGTAAATTATGTTATCTATTCATCACTTACGTACAATATGCCGATTACAACATTGTCACTTTTTTTTTTTTTTTAAGACTGAATTTATTTGTACAATTTCCCTGTAGTTCAGAGCTCGATATGACACTGTTGTGGAGCAATTCCCATTACAATTAACGAGAAAACTCTCGCGAGCCACTTTCAGGAGGAAGTCGATTTGTTAAACCACGCGAGTTGAGTTACATGTATTGTTTCCATGATGCGTTTGGGACAAATCAAGACGGAAATCTGCTGGCATCATTTTCGCAAACAATACGCATTTAACATTTGTGAACGAGTAAAATTCATCAGGTCGAAAATGAATGTGTTCAGGTAAAGGCTGATTTTTTTTTTTTTTTAGCGCATTTTGGTGTTTTTGTCAAAACGTTTTATTTACGGGGTTTTAATCGATCACCAGTAATATGTTAAGGGAGATTACACTTGAGGAAGTGTTTGTAGAATACTTTAATTTGACTCACACAATAATAACAATTACGTCATCGCGGGCAGAATTTGAAATCCATCAGATGTCACTTCGCAGGCACAGGTATCATAACGTGTTGAATGTTACCATCTGAGTGTTTGCTGTATGTATTATCACATTCAGTCTGCCACAATTTGCTCTAAAGAAAGACACTGGTATTGTCACAGCCAGTCTGCCACAGTTTGTTTGGTGGACTTTTGTTAAACTTACGTAAAACTGACATGGTGTTTGAACTCATGTAACATTAGCAGATTTATTTAAAACTGACGTCATTGACCGACGTTTTGTTGTTGTTTCTCAAGAGAGGTAACCACTGTTTTTCCTCGTGTCTTGTCTGCAGCGGTACCCAGAAAGACTGTCCTGCAGGTCACATGACCAATACGTCGTGCACGTGGGTGAACAGTGGCCCTGACAGCTTCTTGCCGGGCCACAGGTACATCATGTCCGTGGACGTCAACAACACCAAGCGAGGCGTCCTCAAACGGTCCCGGCCCTTCACGGTCCTCACACGCTCCATAGGTATTGCCACGTTCTGTCTGACACAGTTTGCTCTACAGAAATGCCCTTCACGCTCCATAGGTATTGCCACGTTCTGTCTGACACAGTTTGCTCTACAGAAATGCCCTTCACGCTCCATAGGTATTGCCACGTTCTGTCTGACACAGTTTGCTCTACAGAAATGCCCTTCACGCTCCATAGGTATTGCCACGTTCTGTCTGACACAGTTTGCTCTACAGAAATGCCCTTCACACTCCATAGGGATTGCCACGTTCTGTCTGACACAGTTTGCTCTGAAAAAAGACTACACACTCTATTGGTATTTACACGTTCAGTCGGCCACAATTTGGTCTGGGATATTTATGTACACGTACGTTTACATATTTATGAAACTACAGTTTGGTAGTCCTTTCAGAAAACGAGACTGTGTTCTGCAGGTGTATGTGTGTGTATGCATGTGTGTGTGTGCGTGTGTGTGTGTGTGTGTGTGTGTGTGTGTGTGTGTGTGTGTGTGTGTGTGTGCGTGCGCTTGCACGCGTGCGCGCGCGCCAACTCAAAGAGACAGACACGAACAGAGAGCAAGCTGCACCGTGAGGTAGTGCTGAAGGTGTGGTGCGCACCGTGAGGTAGTGCTGAAGGTGTGGTACGCACCGTAAAGTAGTGCTGACGGTGTGGTGCGCACCGTGAGATAGTGCTGCAGGTGTGGTGCGCACCGTGAGGTAGTGCTGAAGGTGTGGTGTGCACCGTGAGGTAGTGCTGAAGGTGTGGTGTGCACCGTGAGGTAGTGCTGAAGGTGTGGTGTGCACCGTGAGGTAGTGCTGAAGGTGTGGTGCGCACCGTGAGGTAGTGCTGAAGGTGTGGTGTGCACCGTGAGGTAGTGCTGAAGGTGTGGTGTGCACCCTGAGGTAGTGCAGGTGTTGTGTGCAGCATTGATGTTATTGTGTGTGTGTTTCAGTGAAGCCGTCCCCTGTGTTTAAACTGCACAAGAACGACAGCAACGCCACGTGCCTGGTGCTGGTGTGGTACCACAGCGACCTCGTCCACGACAAGGTGCCCGTCGTGCAGTACCTATCCGAGTGGAACTCTCCCCATTGGCACAACGTAAGCCCTGTCTTCATCCAGCGTACCCGCTCTCTCTTCACTCCGTTAGCTCTGGTCTCTGTCTGTCTGTCTCATTGTCTGTCTGTCTCTCTGTTTCTGTCTCTGTCTGCCTGTCTGACTCTCTCTGTGGTATATATATATATATATATATATATATATATATATATATATATATATATATATATATGTGTGTGTGTGTGTGTGTGTGTGTGTGTGTGTGTGTGTGTGTGGGTGAGAGAGAGAGAGAGAGAGAGAGAGAGAGAGAGAGAGAGAGAGAGAGAGAGAGAGGAAATATTGTATAATAATAAAGGCAGGAGTCAAACTGGCCCCTGAGCCAACTCTGTTCATGTATTTCTGGTGTCTTCTGTAACATGCGAAACACTGACCTACGACGTAACATAATGCATAAGTAACCGAGTTCCTGTCACCCTGTCAATTTATGTTTTATATTTATGTACACAAGAGATGTCAAGCTTTCATTTCCAAATAATAACATAAAAAAATTCACACTTTGAATTTTTACCCTCTATATCACAGTTTTGACCAGTTTTCTGGAGAATGACCGATATATATATATATATATATATATATATATATATATATATATATAGAGAGAGAGAGAGAGAGAGAGAGGAGAGAGAGAGAGAGAGAGAGAGAGAGTATAACAAAGTCCAAGCATGCCTTGTTTTTCGCCCATCTTGGGGCTTTTTCGAGGCCTGCCTGGTCGGCTTGACTGTATTCATCAACTATATATATATTATATATATAATATATATATAATATATATATATATATATATAGTGTGTGTGTGTGTGTGTGTGTGTGTGTGTGTGTGTGTGTGTGTGTGTGAACTCACGCTGGTTCTAACAATGTGTAGTCAGTGCTGCTTAAAGCTGACGCTGGGGCAGGCTGCCCGCTAGGCGCTGTGGTTGAGGTGAGGAACGCAAGCTGAGCACAGCTAGCGCCGCTGTTTGTCTGTGTGTCGCAGCTGAAGCTGAGCCCCTTCAAGCGCGGCCCCAGCCAGGCGGAGATCTGCGGCCTGACGCCCTTCACGCAGTACACCATCCGCGTCGCCGTCAGGCCGCTGCGCAGGAACGATGGGGATGGCTACCTCAGCGAGTGGCGCTACCTGCAGAACGTCCGCACCAAGCCCTCCGGTCAGTTGCCCGCCCACCCGCTTTGCGCCTGGCAGTCTGGGACCCTCTGGAACCGACGTGAAAATGACCCAATTTACTCCGGAGTCAAATTAATAATTTGCATATGGGGATTTTGCTCCTTCACCCCCCCCCCCCCCCCCCCCCCCCCCCCGTGGCAAGTGAGAATGATTTCCCACCCGAGGTTTACTCCCCGTGAATTGTGCCAGCTGGCTGGGTGCAAAACACCGCCAAGCGTCACCACTCGCCTGCTGCACGCCGCCCCCTTTTTGAAGTTTGGCACGAGAGTGCGACGTGCCCGATAATTTACCTTCGTCACGTCGCCCGAGGAACAAGATAGCCGTTGTTAGCCGTTAAGCCAGCTGTGACACTTGGCGGTGTTTTGGACATCCAGTTCGACTAATCGTCACTCACGAAACTGGCTTGAAAATTTGATGGACGTGTAAATGCAAGTCCGTGGAAAATTCTTTGATAAAATCAACTTTTTATATAAAACCTGATTTCAAGGTCTTGTATTGATCTCTTCCACATGTTGGACAAAACATGTTTTGAGAAGGCCTGCCTCTTTAAACTGAATGGAGTGTCGTCCTTATAAGTTTACGTAGGTCTTTACTGTAAACATTATAATTATACACACTTCAAATCGTGGAAAACGACCGACACAAATCTGTTTCTTGTTTACTCTAAATATGTTTGCTGTCATCTAAAACCTTCCATGAAATGGATAATGTTACGGATATTGGTTTGTTTTCTTCAAATCTATTCATAACATAATACATGATTGACGTATTTTGAACCAAGAACTACGCGTTTGGCAAGGGACGTAACCTTTCCTGACCCTTCAGTAGCGTAAGGAACAACTTTGGTGCTGATTCAATTTACTTCGAGTAAAATTGTGCGGGCCTTATTTTCCGGAGTAAATTAGTCGAGGTGTAAATGTCTTATGTTACGACCAAAAAACTAGACGTCGGTTTGGGGCTCTGTACATGTAGACGTCAGTTTGGGGCTCGCCTCTGTACATGTAGACATCAGTTTGGGGCTCGCCTCTGTACACGTAGACATCAGTTTGGGGCTCGCCTCTGTACACGTAGACATCAGTTTGGGACTCGCCTCTTGTCTCTTAGCCCTGATATAGCCCCATGGGGTTGACTGGATTCAAAGCACCAGCTAATTAACTAACTAACCTTGTGTTGACTAGCCTGATATAGGGTTGACTGGGCTCAGAGCACCAACTAACTTAATTACCACGTGTTCATTAGCCCTGATATGTCCCTATGTGGTTGACTGGGCTCAGCACCAATTAACTAACAAACTAGCCTTGTGTTCACTAGCCCTGATATAGCCCTATGGGGTTGACTGGGCTCAGAGCACCAACTAACTAGCCTCTTGTCTCTTTGTATGCGTCAGTTCGGGGACTGCGTGGCCTGTGTACGAATCCTGTTGGAATCCAGCTTTGCAGGCCTGTCTGTAGCAGGATCGGAAAATTTCATGATTTCCAGTCCCGTATTCCCCCTACCCCCCTTTTTTCTTTCTCCAAGAGAAGAAGAGAAAAATGTAAAAATGGTTTGAAGACGCGCCAACAGCAATGAACTGACCAGAAAGCGATTGGCTTGACACTGGTGTTTTCTGAAGATCAACCAGCGCCACACAGGATGCCAGAGTCGACTGGGTCTCGGGCACGCTCTAGCAGCTTGTCTGCATTGTGGAAAATGGAAAGAACCATTTTCAACGTTTGGTTCCTCTAATACTGATACAACTTAGCATTGATGTTCGACACAGACCCAGCCCTGTAAATCTCACAGCGATGTAAACAGCTTAACATGGTTAATCAGTTTTTCTCTGGCATCATGTCACCAGCCAGTTAGAATGAAGATTTCTTTAAGAAAGAAAAAACAAAAACAAAACAAAAAACACCCCAGTTTTATGTGGCTTGATATTGCGCCAGAGATTGTTTCTTGTCGACGACCGTTTTTCATTTACTGCAGATGTGACAGTTGCCTTGTTCAGATAGTGAGTGATGCGTGTCTGTGTGTTACAGTTCCGGAAGTAGCACCAGAGATGTGTGTTGGGTGCTTCACAGAGATTCCATGTGATCGACCCAACTGCCGGAACCTCATCTTCTACTGGAAGGTTGGTAGCTAGACAGGATGCAGAAATGATGCCCCCCCCCCTCCCCCACCATCTCCTGCCAACTCCCCTGCTGAGACCCCAACTGATCCCACTGGCTCCCTTTGGAAGCCTGCAGTAGGTCAGAGTATTTTTCCTTTCTGATATTTGCCTTTTCCGACTTATTCAACTTTATCCCCCCCCCCTCCCCCACTCTCAACTCCAACCATAAAATGCAGACATGAAGTGAACGGTGAAGTGAACTTTTACTGGTGATTGAATGACTTCTGAATCGCCCTGATTACTTCACATATTATTTTCACCTTTTATATCAAGAATCAGGATTTTGTAGAGTAAATAAAAATAACACTATCACACCCACTGTGTTCCAAATTTGAGGTTTTCAGGAAACCTTACTCAACGAACTGTTACTAAAGAACGCTAGACTTCACAAATAAATAGGTAAACACAATCCAATCATGCGTCATTAAATGTCACGTTCATTGCGCCTCTGTCTGACTGTCAGCTGTTTGTCTTCCTTCCTCCATTCACCGCCACAGATGGGGAGTGGGGGGGGGGGGAGGGGAACTGTCTCTTTGATGTTACAGAAAACCATAGCCACCCCTCCCTCCATCCCAAATAAGTCCAGACTGAGGTTATCACTAGATGTGCCGTGCTGATGACGTTTGCGCCCTTTATCCCCACAGCACATCCCCTGGGAACTTCGGCGCAGCGTGATCAACAGCTACCAGCTGGAGTACAAGGCGCTGGAGGGCCGGCCACAGAGCGTCACGGTCAGCACGCTGTACCCCGGCACCTCGCAGCTCCTCATCGTCAACAACGACACCGACTACACGCTCAGCCTCTTCGCCGTCACCTCGGGAAACAAGCTGTCCAGGAAGCATTCCTCTCTCCTCGTCCCGGCAAAATCCAACAGTCAGTCACTTGCCGATCTAGTCTGCTTTTTCCTCGTCCCGGCAAAATCCAACAGTCAGTCACTTGCCGATCTAGTCTGCTTTTTCCTCGTCCCGGCAAAATCCAACAGTCAGTCACTTGCCGATCTAGTCTGCTTTTTCCTCGTCCCGGCAAAATCCAACAGTCAGTCACTTGCCGATCTAGTCTGCTTTTTCCTCGTCCCGGCAAAATCCAACAGTCAGTCACTTGCCGATCTAGTCTGCTTTTTCCTCGTCCCGGCAAAATCCAACAGTCAGTCACTTGCCGATCTAGTCTGCTTTTTCCTCGTCCCGGCAAAATCCAACAGTCAGTCACTTGCCGATCTAGTCTGCTTTTTCCTCGTCCCGGCAAAATCCAACAGTCAGTCACTTGCCGATCTAGTCTGCTTTTTCCTCGTCCCGGCAAAATCCAACAGTCAGTCACTTGCCGATCTAGTCTGCTTTTTCCTCGTCCCGGCAAAATCCAACAGTCAGTCACTTGCCGATCTAGTCTGCTTTTTCCTCGTCCCGGCAAAATCCAACAGTCAGTCACTTGCCGATCTAGTCTGCTTTTTCCTCGTCCCGGCAAAATCCAACAGTCAGTCACTTGCCGATCTAGTCTGCTTTTTCCTCGTCCCGGCAAAATCCAACAGTCAGTCACTTGCCGATCTAGTCTGCTTTTTCCTCGTCCCGGCAAAATCCAACAGTCAGTCACTTGCCGATCTAGTCTGCTTTTTCCTCGTCCCGGCAAAATCCAACAGTCAGTCACTTGCCGATCTAGTCTGCTTTTTCTTCATCCCGGCAAAACCCACAATCAGTTATGATATGTATTTCTATGAAAGTTAAATTGAAAGGTCTACTGTTTTCGTAAGTGTTAGTTGACAAAAATAAATTACGTGTATTTGCTGCAGTGCCTGAGGGTCCCGCATCATTCGTCGTGGAAACTGACTACGATTCAGGTGGCAACTGGACAGGACAGTTTGACCTGAGATGGTCAGACGTCGGTCAGTCCACCGTCTCCTTTCTTGTGGCCTGGTGTCTGGGAGACCTGGCTACTCTGAAGTGTGACCACGAAGAGAAGGTCAGTGGTTGTCAGGAACACCTTTTGTGATGTTAGCTGTTTCTTGTCGCTTGGTGGCGGTGATACAGAGCTAAGCTGAAATAGGACACGAAGAGGTCATAACTATACTGCAAAAACACCACGTGCCTTTGTGTTTATCTCGTTTAGCACGTTTTGTTCAGCAGGTATTGAAAAACGGGACCAGCACGAAAGTGTGGTAATGAAGATGGTCTGTGTCAGGCATTGTCATAATCATCTTGTGTATCGTTTACCCCGTTTAATTTAGTTTTGAATTCGTGTGTGGCTGTGGATTGGTTGGTTGTTGTCTCTCGCCCAACCCTCTCCCCGAGCTGAGGTATCAAAGTACTGACGTTCGTATTGGGGCTCGCCTCTGTACAGTATGGTTTCTCAGTGTGATACGGCAGTCATGTTGCCCTACCCGTTTAGGTACGTAAGGGCGGGAGGGGGACGGGCAGTGCTTCTGAATAGTAACAGTAACTGGATGTTCACGTCCTGTCACATCAAAGGGTAATGATTCCCTCTTGCTATGCACTCCGAGGCTTCTTGGCCTGATTGATTAAGCTTGTTTGCCTGTTGTAATAGGAAAGGCATAGACACGAACTGTGGTTCTTGCCGTTTGATGGCGGCGATACGTAGCTAAGCTGAAATATGACCACGGCCAGCGTTTGTTTGTTTTTGCCGACGTCACTTTTGTGCATTTGGCATTGCGCTGTGTCGTTTCTCAGTGCAATACAGCTATCAGCAGGAATTCACGTTGTCCTGCCCTCGGTTGCCCTACCACTGCAGAGCCAGACGTATCGTTTCTCAGTGTAATACAGCAATCATGCCAGACGTATCATTTCTTAGTGCTATACGGCAGTCATGTTGCCCAACCACTACACAGCCAGACGTAACGTTCCTCAGTGCTATACGGCAGTCATGTTGCCCTACCACTACAGAGCCAGACGTAACGTTCCTCAGTGTGATACGGCAGTCATGTTGCCCAACCACTACAGAGCCAGACGTAACGTTCCTCAGTGTGATACGGCAGTCATGTTGCCCAACCACTACAGAGCCAGACGTAACGTTCCTCAGTGTGATACGGCAGTCATGTTGCCCAACCACTACAGAGCCAGACGTAACGTTCCTCAGTGTGATACGGCAGTCATGTTGCCCAACCACTACAGAGCCAGACGTAACGTTCCTCAGTGTGATACGGCAGTCATGTTGCCCAACCACTACAGAGCCAGACGTAACGTTCCTCAGTGTGATACGGCAGTCATGTTGCCCAACCACTACAGAGCCAGACGTAACGTTCCTCAGTGCTATACGGCAGTCATGTTGCCCAACCACTACAGAGCCAGACGTATGGTTTCTCAGTATGTTACGGCAGTCACGTCGCCGCCCCCCCCCCCTTCCCGTTGCAGAACCAGATGCAGTGGCAGGAGGTGTCAAACGACACCCGCAACTTCAGCGTGAGGATGGTGGCGGGCGGCGGACGGGAGCTGCCCTGCAACTACATCGTGGGCGTGGCGCGTCAGGCCCGCCACGGCGACGTCGTCGTCAGCAGCGGATTGACCTGGGCACGCTGCTTCTACCGCAAAAACACAGGTAACGTGTCTCACTGCTAGTCCTATCTGTTTTCACTTATTGTGGGGTGGGGTGGAGGGCCGCTTTTGGAAAGAGTTGAATCGGGTCAGTTTTGCATGGGTGTACATCTTGTCTGTCTGCTATGTGGCTTATACAGCGTAGAAGTGTCCGGAACTCACTCTCATTGTCTGTCTCTCCGGTCACTCTCTCGGTCTCTTTGTCTGTCTCTCTCAGTCTCCTTCTCTCTGTGAGTCTCTGTCGCTCTCTGCTTCTCTCTGTCTGTTTCTGTCTGTTTCTCTCTCTCTTCCCCCCTTTCCTCTCTTCTCCCTCCCCCCCCCCCCGCCCCCCCCCCCCCTCCCCGTACCCTCTCTCCCCTCTCTCTCCCCGTCCCCTCCTCTTTTTTGCTTGGACACGCACGGCGAGCTATTAAGAGACTCGACGCACTATTCGCGTGGACAGTTTTGTTGTTGTTGACATTCATAGAGATAGCTTTTTCTTCAGCCACAATGATGGTCCTGGAACATCTGCCCGCCACTGTAACCTACCGCACTGTAAGGACCCTCTACTTGTGATGGTTACAGCTCTGAATGCTTTATGTCAGTGAAAATATGAGGATTTACCTCTGGTGGAGTCTAGGTACCTTGTATTTACACGCATGCCAGGTGAGAGTTAGCACCGTGGGCGACTCGTCTTTGTTGTTGTACTTGCGTTACGTAGTTAACTCCCTTGTGTGTTGATTCTGCTTGATTTCAGTACCCACTAGTCCGAAGGCGGACTTCGCCGAAGTGTACCGAGCGGGCACGCTGCATGTGACGTGGACCTACGACTCGTGTAGCAACCTTGGAGTCGACGTCTATGTCACTGGTTTCGTCATATACTACTGCGTCATCACGGACACCCCCGACAAACGTTGCAAAGGTCACTGTTGTTTTTGTGTTGGAAATGATCCACAGGAATTTGTTCAGCGAAGCCACGGATTCTTAGAAGAAGAAGAGAGAGAGAAAAAAAGAAAAAAAGAAAAAAGAAAAAAAGAAAACAAAGAAAAAAGGGAGACCAGTTCCACCCCACAGTCCCCATTCCCAGCGCCCTCATCCAACAAATACACACGCACGCACGCACGCACACACGCACGCAACCCCCCCCCCCCCCCCCCCGCCACACACGCACACACACGCACGCACGCACGCACGCACGCACGCACGCACGCACATACACAAAGCAGTAGAAATGGGTCTTGTCCGTTGAGAACCCTTTGGAAAATGCTTTAGCAATAATTATAGGGACATATTCAGTGTTTCCGCTTTGTGACGTTGCTGTGCGTTGACCTTTCGGCAGACAACTTACTGCTCAGAGGGCTGTGGGATACCCGGGACTGTTTACTGAAGGCATAATGCTAGTTTGCTTGCTGCTGTGTGTTGACGAGGTGGTGCCCCGGCTGTGTGTTGACGAGGTGGTGCTCGGGCTGTGTGTTGACGAGGTGGTGCCCGAGCTGTGTGTTGACGAGGTGGTGCCCGGGATGTGTGTTGACGAAGTGACGCTGCGTTGCAGGTGGCGAGCACAACCGGACGGTGGGGCGCGAGGCCCGCAACGCGCTGTTGGAGGAGCTGCAGCCTGGGGCCTACTACAAGGTCAGCATGGTGGCCGTCTCGCAATGGGGGCCCAGCCAGCGCAGCCATCCGCCCGTCTACTCCAAGGTCACGGCTCCCCCGCTGCGTGAGTTTCCACCCCCTTCCTCCTGTCCTGCCTCACCCCCTTCCTCCTGTCCTGTCCCACCTCCTTCCCCCTCTCCAGCCCCACCCCCTTCCCCCTCTCCTGCCCCACCCCCTTCCTCTCTCCCCCCTTCCCCTCTGCCACCCATTCCCCGTTGCCACCCTTCTCTGTCCTGCCCACCCCCTTCCCCTCTCCTGCCCCACCACCTTCCTCCTTCCTGCCCACCCCCTTCCTCCTTCCGCCCCACCCCCTTCCCTCCTCTCCTGCCCCACCCCCTTCCTCCTCTCCTGCCCCACCCCCTTCCCCTCTCCTGCCCCACCCCTTCCCCTCTCCTGCCCCACCCCTTCCCCTCTCCTGCCCACCCCTTCCCCCTCTCCTGCCCCACCCCCTTCCCCCTCTCCTTCCCTCCCTCCCACCCCTTCCCCCTCTCCTCCCCCTTCCTCCTGTCCTGCCCCACCCCCTTCCCCTCTCCTGCCCCACCCCCTTCCCCCTCTCCTGCCCCACCCCCTTCCCCCTCTCCCTGCCCCACCCCTTCCTCCCTGTCCTGCCCCACCCCCTCCCCCTCTCCTGCCCCACCCCTTCCCCCTCTCCTGCCCCACCCCATTCCTCCTGTCCTGCCCCACCCCCTTCCCCCTCTCCTGCCCCACCCCCTTCCCCCTCTCCTGCCCCACCCCTCCCCTCTCCTGCCCACCATTCCTCCTGTCCTGCCCCACCCCCTTCCCCCTCTCCTGCCCCACCCCCTTCCCCCTCTCCTGCCCCACCCCATTCCTCCTGTCCTGCCCCACCCCCTTCCCCCTCTCCTGCCCCACCCCCTTCCCCCTCTCCTGCCCCACCCCATTCCTCCTGTCCTGCCCCACCCCCTTCCCCCTCTCCTTCGCCGCCCCACCCCCTTCCCCCTCTCCTGCCCCACCCCATTCCTCCTGTCCTGCCCCACCCCCTTCCCCCTCTCCTGCCCCACCCCCTTCCCCCTGTCCTGCTCCACCTCGTCTCCTGCTCCACTCTCTTCATCACCGTTGATAAATAAAGTTTAATCAATCAATCAATCAATCAATCAATCAATCCTCCTGTCCTGCTCCACCTCCTGTCCTGCTCCACCCCTTTGAATGGTTTGACTACTTGACAGTACTACAATGACTACAACTGTTTTTACAGAGGAGGCCAGCTCGAACGTTTCCATTGTTGGCGTGGTGCTGGGTGTGGTCGTCGTCATCATCCTGATCATCTTCGGCGTCTGCAAAGTCAGGAGGTAAACTGGAGAATATTTGTATCAAGCGTTCTCCCGCCCTCATTTTTTTTTCACGGAAATAACGGTACTGGCCGTCCAACGTTTGACTGTACACGTTTCCTAGCGTGCTGCAATTGTCCTCTTTCTTATTAGATTTGAGCGTGAACGCATGAACTCGAGGACTGACACGCTGACTAGGTGACTGACTCGCTCACTCACTCGAGTTTATCCCCAACTTGTAGCTCCAGTTTAACCTTTGTTTCAGGCGCTTCCGGAAAACTCGGGAAAAGTTCATCGGCAGCTCCTTCCCGGAACTGCCATCCCTTCCTGCGGACGACGCGGTGGTGAGTTGTCTTTTGCCCGCCGCAGTCCGCCGTCCTTCCGTCGTCAGACCTTTGGCAGACACACTGGGCCTGGCTGACCTCACTTTGGTGCATACTGGGGTCTGAGCAAGGCGTCACACACACACACACACACACACACACACACACACACACACACACACACACACACACACACACACACACACACACACACACACACACACACACACACCACCACACACACACACCACACACACACCACGCACCACCACACGCACACACATACACACACACACACACACACACACACACACCACACACACACACACACACACACCACACACACATACACACACCACACACACAACACACACACACACACACACACACACACACACACACACACACACACAACACACACACACCACACACACACACACACACACACACACACACACACACACACACACACACACACACACACACAGAGGAGGAGGGAGGAGGGTTGCCTGACAAAGCAAAAGCTGATTATAGTGTTCTTTTATTTAGCAGGAATACTTTTTATCGACCAGTTTGCTGTAACTTTCATTTGCTTTGCATATCCCGAGAGGAGGCCGGGGATGCCTAATGTCCTTTTCCTGTCTGGAATCTCAGGGCTGTCATTTGATTCCCCTTTGCTATCTCCTCTCTTGTTTTTCTGCCTAGTCCTTTTGCTCTTTCTGTCTTGTCAGTTTTCCGATAATGGTCCATTCTCCTGACTTTTCTGGAAAGCTTTCAAACATTTTTCGTTAAGAGGCTTTTTTGTCTGGCTCTTGTTGAGCAGCTAGGAGGTTATAGTTGGTAGGTGGTGTGTGCTGCTTGCTGCAATATTCCACTGGTATTTGCTGTTGTGCATTTATATAAAGTTTACAGGGTTTTTTTCTGGGTTTTTTCTGTCCATTCCTTTTTTTTAAATATAGTTTTCTTTAATATTTAGTATTTAAGTATTTGGTTTCGTGCTCTTTTAACAGGGGTAATATTGTGGGGACTGACTCTTCGCAAAATTTGTATTTGATGTTTGTGTATGTATGTTTTGTTTTATGTTTGCGTAGGGATTGATTTTGAGGATTGACGTGAAATGAGGTTTATAATATATACGAGAAGTGTTTTGAAATGTGCATTTGCTTGTGACAGAGTTTGATTGTCCCGAGGTAACCCGGTGCGGTTGACAGGGCGTTACAATCCGATTACGAACTAACTACACTGCTTTGCATGTCCTTTCCGGGGTTAATATTTTGGGCTGTTGGATTGCTGCAGAAATCGTTCAAGGATCGTCCTCTGCCCAAAGTGCCGCAAGATTCCAGCTCCGACGTCAGCACGACCTGCATGTCGGTGAGTTGCACTGGCCACGGCCTGGCCACAGCGCTGCTATGCTCTGCTTGCATGTTTTTTTGCTGACAGGAAGTCGTCTGCGTAAGCTGTTGGTTTTGGGGGGACACGTAGGGAACCAGTTCAGTCAGTTTCAGGCTCAAATGTAATGATGTGCACAGACAGTATTTATGATCATCTTCAAGATGTCTTGGAAAGAACACAGGATACTTTATTGATCCCATTACGGTGTCATCTCGCAAATAAAAAACAACTACAAAAGAGTGTTTGACATAATCTGCATACAGGAATCATATATTACTGATGCTGATAAAGAGATGTGGGAAAGAGAATGGGGAGGGTCATTGTTTTATACAAGTGTAACTGGGCACAGCATGGGACAAATCATTTTGGTTCGGAAAAACTTTCCGTTTGATGTACAATGTGTTTTCAAAAATGATAGAATCTTAACGGTTCGTGTCATGCTCAGTAATAATGAAATGTATGTTACCAATGTATACGCCCCAACTATATCCAGCGAAAAGGGAACTTTCCTTCATAATTTACATGAGCATATAAATACTTTGAACAGCGTCTTTCAGATTGTGTGTGGGGATTTTAACTGTGTGCTTGGTAACGAGCTGGACATTATCAGTGGTGATCAACATAACGCAGAGATGTTAACAAGTTTAATGATTTTGTGTTGAAATCTGAGCTAAATGATGCTTGGAGATTGTTCAATGCGGAACAAAAACCCTTTTACAGCACGGAGACTGGATTATATATTGTCGACCGACACCATTCTCAATAATATTAACGACTGTTCAATTCATTCAGTGGCTCAGTCAGATCACCGATTAGTTAACATACTTTATAATATGTCGCATGTTCAACGTGGCCCCTCATACTGGAAATTTAACGAAAGTTTGCTACATGATCAAACATTTGTCGAACAACTTCATTTTTTGAAGAATTAAAAAAAGATAACATTGATCTTGATGAACAAATGAAATGGGATTTGTGTAAAATTAAAATAAGAGAATTTTGTATTCAGTACAGTAAACGCAAGAAAAGAAGTCAGCGAAGTAGGTACTTAAAACTCCAGGAGGATCTTGACAAAGCTGATGCGGCCCTTGCCGCTGACCCACAGAATAGCGAGTTACTTAAAGCACAGGGAAAGGGTCAAAATGGAAATGGAAATTTATGCGGTACAAGAGGCTAAGGGAGCACAAACCCGTGCACGGGCTAAATTCATCGAGGAAGGGGAAAAAAATACAAGATATTTTTTAAACCTTGAAAAGGCGCAATCAAACGTGAAAATTATGGATAGGATTAAAAAAGGTGACGGTCAAGTGACAACAAACCAGCAAGAAATTATTAAAGAACAAGTTAGATTTTATAGCGATAGATATAGAAAGACAGTTGATTTCCAGGAGCCTTCAGCTCAGGCTTTTTTAGATGGC
>JABMCL010003092.1:492500-502500 GCA_018857735.1 Alviniconcha marisindica | reverse complement strand
GTCAGTGTACGAACATCAAGGCACTGTACTAGGACATCGTACACATCAGCATACCCTTTTAAAACTGAACTTGAGCTGACTCGTCTGGTGAAGACGCTGTAGAAGACAACGTGGACGGCCGTTTCGGATGAGGACAATCTTAGTCGTCACCTTAGAAACGTTGATGAGAGTCAAAGACTAACCAGCAAACAGGGCCCGAAGGCATAGGAGTGACCACGTGAGTTTGTGTACGAAGCAGCAAACTGCGCAAACTTACAATGTGAAATGTCCGCTTAATTAATGTAACGTGCTCAGTACTCATCCGTCGCAATTTTGAACTTTGGCCCCCAGACTACATCTATTTCTTGGCGCGCCAGCAGACAGTACCGCTGTTCTTTGCCAACAGCCAGCACTGACGCGGAAGTGAACCTTACTTCTCTCCGACAGCACGCTGGCAGATTTCTCTCTAGATTGACTCGTGTGACGGCGGTTCACTGTGGAAGTGTCGCCGTGACGTCCCTTAAGGCAGTATGCGGCTGAAATGAGGGTAATGGACACAGCTAGGGTCCCGTCTGACGTCAGTCAGCTCTTGCAGACGATGACTGCAGCGCGCACTGATGGACTGACCTCAGTCCCGTGAGGACGGCTAGGCTGGAATTGGGAGCATTAGAGAGTCTGCACCGCCGACTGTAAAGCGCCGCAGATCCGTAGGGCTAGGTTTATGTAGCTGGACTAATGCAGACAATTTCATTCATTGCTAACTTCAAGATTTCACTCGCTAATAACTTGTAACTGCTGGTATCACACAAGGCATCATTTTTGGTTGAGTCCGTCATCTCAGTTTATCAAGGCAGCATAATACGGAAAAGGTGCCAACTTTATTTTCTGGAATGTTTGTTTTTAGAACTTTCATTTCAATATTCTTGATTGCTTCAACTCGTAGCCTGTGTACAGAATTCTCTGAAAACGGATTTTGGTTGCTGCTTTTGAAGTGCACTATAAGCTGACTTTCCATCTCCTTTCACTGAATCTGCGGTCATTCGAAAGGCTGTGTATTACGTTTTGCTTATAGATCGAATTTAACAACCTATGTACACCAACGACAGATTAATTAAACCACCGATTTATGTAGCTTTTAAAAAGTTATTTTCAACTTTTGCCCTATGATTTTGCTAATCATTGGTTTTGATGAGATTTTACTTCTCATTTTTACCTTTTTTCTTTACTTTTGCAAAGTAGGAAAACAACAACAACAAAAACAAAAACAAACAAACCAACAAAACCAACCAACCAACCAACCAACCAACCAAACAAAAAACCAACCAAACAATAACAAAAAACAAAACAAAACAACAACAAACTAAACAAACCAAAAAACACCCCAAAAAACACAAACCAAACAACAACAAAAGCATACAAACATACAAGCAAGCAAGCAAGCATGCAAACAAACAAAAACAAAGACGCAACAGACTGTTTAAAATATATGCATACAGTTGTTATCGTGTACGTGTGATGACTGACAATTGATATGTAGCTTATTACTTTTAGCGTTTAGCTGACACGGCTTAATTTATTTGTAAATTTTGTAAGATTGTGATGGCGGAAGGGGGGGGTGGGTGGTGGTTGTGGGGGGGTGTAGACGTAAGTAGTATAGCTGGTTTCCAGTTCCGTGTAGATACCACTTTCCTTTCAGGAGTCCCTCGGTCCCTGTGTTAAAATGTTGATCCAGCGAGGCACACGTTACACCTATTTGGTCCTGTGCATTATCTTATGATGTGTGTGTGTGTGTGTGTATGTGTGTGTGTGTGTGTGTGTGTGTGTGTGTGTGTGTGTGTGTGTGTGTGTAGTTTGTACAATTTTACTATCTTAAGCTACACATTAAAGAAAAAAAAGAATGTGGATTTAGTTGAAGTTTTTGGCAACTTGGCGTATATCAATATCTGCTTGAACAATTTTGGCTTTAATGTTGTGCGTCAAGCTGCGATGTGTTCCGAGGTGACCGGCTGTTATTTTGGTTGTGAGAGCCTCGTGCTGACGGTTGTGACGTGGACATTCCAGCTGCGCCTCTTTCTCCCCACATTTTGTCTTTGCGCACCTTCTGCCTGGCTTTCAGCTCAGCCCCACTTAGCTCTTTGTACCTCAGCTCGGTTTTCGTACATATTGTTTGCAAACTGCTGTTGATTTTTTGCAGTGTGTGCAGTCATTATGAAAATGGATGGTGGATCTGCTGTTTTCTGCAGACTTCATTTTGATTTAACTGGGTTTTGATTTCATCACGGTTTTCAGCAAGGTTTTGTGTAGACAGAACTGACTCCGAGACATGGGACTTTTGCATGACTGGATGCTGAAAACTAGGATATATCCATTCCAGATAAATCCAGTGGCAGACATACTTAATGCTGAAAGCTACTGTTCCATTCCCAGTATATCCTATGGCTGAATGCTATGGCTTTGTGTACCTGGACAGTAAATCAAAAATATGAAAATATGATGTTGTGGTGGTTCTCTCTGTCTCTGACTCTTTGTCTCCCCCTCTGTCTCTGTCTCTCTGTCTTACAGACAGACGGACAGACAAGCAGACACACACACGCATGCACACACGCACGCACGCGCGCACGCACGCGCGCACGCACGCACACGTCAAAATTTGTTCTTTCCATTTAAGAGAAAGGAAGAAGAACAACAAAGAAAAGCCTTATAATTATATGTAAATTATTATGTTCTTAATAATAATAATACATAACTCTTATATAGCGCCTAATCCAACTAGATTGGCTCAAAGTACTTCACAATTCAAAACAAGAATGGACATCAGAATCAATACTTGAAACATGCATACACCAGACGATCCAACGCCAATAGCAAAGCGCAGGCAAACATGCACACATCCCGGAACAATCTTGCTGTTATTGCAAATATATCACTGTCATATTTGATAAGCTCCACCCCCCTCTCTCATACACGCACGCACGCACGCACACACGCGCGCGCTCACACACGCACGCACACACACACACACACACACACACACACACACACACACACACACACACACACACACACACACACACACACACACACACACACACACACACACATACACACACACACACACACACACACACACACACACACACACACACACAAACACGCATGTGCGACGCACATTCTTTTGTTCACATGATAGGACGGTTGCCAGTCTCATCACTGTTTTAAATGCCTGCACACCTTAAACACTATTCAATTTTTCTTGAAAGGGTTATACGAAAAAACAGCAACAATTATTGGGGCTTTCACCCATAGTACACATGCAGGCATCCCCATAATGTATCGCTACGGACTGTGACAGTCGAAGACATGACTTCACAGTCACTGCAGTTGTCAGAAAAGGGCATCGCGTCAGGTAGTAAATGCGTCGGATGAGACTTAATGTCCGGAACAAGGCAGTCAATCTAGACGGACAGCCTTTCATGAAGATATGTATGCGAATGTTACAAGCTACGTTTCACCTCTGTTATCAACTTTGGGTGGTGGTGCAGGAATCTTTGAGTTCAGAACGTTTCCTTTCCACGAACTTCAGAATTCTCTTCTTGCACAGCACAAGAGACACCGTGTCCAGGCGCGCCCTGCCCCGACGGTGTGCCATGGAGACGCGATGCCCAGAGCCGGCACCGCCGGGCCCAGGACCAAGGAGCCGCTGTGGTGTTGCGGACCTGCTCTCTGCCTTCGCCTTTTTACTGCCTTGTCGCGGCGTGGTGCACGCGGACTCTGCCTCTCGGGGCCAGAACTCGTCCATCAGGGTCTGGAACTCCAGGGACCCTTTGGGTAACGGCGGCCGCTGGATGCCGGCCACCACGGCGGCGGGCGAGGCGTGCAGGTCGAGGAAGGGCGGGTGGTGGTGGTGGGAGAGGGAGGTGCAGGAAGAGGTTCTGGACAGGCTGGGGGAAGACGGAGATGAGGCGGGCGGCATGGTCAGCTGCAGCACGGAGTGATGGACTTCGAGGACCTTTTTGGAAAGCACTGGCCTTTCACAACCACCGGCTTACCTGAAAAGGAAAAGAAGGATTCGTAAGATACAGACACATAACTTAACTCGATGAAATTTAAAGTAGTCGCACGAGTTTATACTTGCTTTAAGGTTTCTTTTATTTTGTTGCTGTTGAAAGTTAAGGTAATTTTTGGCAAACACACACACACACACACACGCACGCACGCACGCACGCACGCACGCACGCACGCACGCACCACACACACACACACACACACACACACACACACACACACAAGGTGTACATATTAGCCATGATTTTGAAGACAATTTTTTCTTCGTCTTCTTCTGTTTTTCTGACCGGTGGTCTAAAGGCGCTAGTTCTGTCCGCGCAGACAGGTCGATGAGCTGATAAAAGAATGCTCCAGTGAATGAAGCAAGTAATGCACTGATTAACTTAACAGTCAACCGACAAGCCTACCAGATGATATATTTTTATTATCTGATCGTTCTTTAAAAGCGCCTTTGTTTTTTCAGACCCTTGAAATGTTCGTTACATTTACCCGTACTATCATATAGATGATCTCATAACGGACAGCCTCAGCAAACGGCTCAAGCAACGAACTGACTAAATAACAGTCAATCAACAAAACCTACCCAGTGAGCAATTTTGTGGGCTGACAGAGACGTTTGTGATGGCGATCAAGTGCAGGCGATGCAGTTCTCCCGTCAGTCAACCACTGATCAGTCAACTGACCAACACTGTTTTATCATGCCGCGTGAGGCATCCACTCTATATACCCCGCGCTGACCTGTTTTGGAGCACGGTGTTTTTAAAGGGGGAGGGGGGGGGGGGGGTGCCTGTTGGATCTGGGTTCCACGCCGCGCAAGTTTTGTGTCAACAGTTGCCCTGAGTGGGGCAGATTCGGGGTGAATCGGTCCACACGACACCGCTCCACGCTATCCATCTGTCCACTTGATCCACTGATCGGCCAACACAGACCATCGACAAACGAAGCGAGCCGCGTCTGCATGTTTGATGCTGCTCCCACCCCGGCTGTTTGCCAGCCACTTGTGGCACTGGTAAGCCCACCTGACACACTTTTCTCCTTACGCACATTAGCTTAACTGACGTCAGCCGGTCTGACCAATGGTAAAACATGTGTGTTGACGGTATTACGCCGTGTCAGTGCTGTACATAGCCATTCACTTCTGTCGGTCGCGTTGATTTCTTGCCGCACAATAGTTGCACCGCGCCCCATCTTGTTTTCTGCTTCCGCTCTCATTTGTCAGGCTCATTCAAATCACGACACGCGCGTCAGAATCGAAAAAAACACACCAAACAAATGAAAATCATTTATTTTCGGTGACATTAATTTCCACTGAAAATCATTTATTCTCGGTCACATTTTAATTGCTTGTAGCGAAACTCTCGGTCACATTTTAATTGCTTGTAGCGAGTATTTGTCAGCCAAACGACGAACCTTACACTCTTGAATATTTTTAAGAAACTGGTGTGCGCGCGCGTGTGTGTGCGTGCGTGCGTGCGTGTGCGTGCACGTGCACGTGCGCGCGCAGAACGATGGAATTTTAGTAGCGTTTTGCCTTCCTGCATTTGTTTCTGTCAAATAGGTTGTTAAATCGACTCAGCGCCGCCGATTTCAGCCGGGTGGTAGCAAAAGCCTCACAACAGTAACCATCGGTGGTAGTCTAATTCAGTGGTACTTTGAGAGAGAGAGAGAGAGAGAGAGAGAGAGAGAGAGAGAGAGAGAGAGAGAGAGAGAGAGAGAGAGAGAGAGAGAGAGAGAGAGAGAGAGAGAGAGAGAGAGAGAGAGAGAGAGAGAGAGAGAGAGAGAGACATTGACTGATTACACTTTATTTCTCAACGATGAAAATATTAGCTGAACGGCCGACTCGGTTGTAAAAACTCGCTAACAAACTCACACGTGGACCAAACATAGTCAGCTGTTTATTACTTTCCATCGTAAAAGCCTTTCTCGAAATAATGGTCGTGGAACTTGCATCGTGGTTACATCTCTGTCCTCCCTCCCCCCCGCTCCCCACCAGGCCTTCTAGGCTGTGGTGCTGACTGCTTTTTCAAGGACGTCCTCTCTCCAACGGGTGTCCGCTGTTTGGCCAGCGGATTAGCTGCCGCTCGGGGTGGCCAGTCCACCCCGGCGATCTCACTGGACTTCCGTGATGTCGTTTACCTCTGTGTCAATATGCTCAACATTGACACGGGGAAGAGTAAGTAAGTAAGTAACTTGGTGTTGTGCTGACAAGAGAGAGAGAGAGAGAGAGAGAGAGAGAGAGAGAGAGAGAGAGAGAGAGAGAGAGAGAGAGAGAGAGAGAGAGAACTCGAACTCGAAAACTTTATTTTAAAAGGATTGTAGTTTAGGTTCAGTCAAAAACCTGTCTAACAACTAGTCCTTGTTAAGCTACTGAGAGAGAGAGGGGTGGGGGGCGGAGGGGGGGGGGGGCGATTCTTTTCACCACAGTGAGGCAGTATGTAATAGCCAGAAGCCTGCACGACGGAGAGATAGTCGATCTTTTTAACAGGACGACCTCCTTATGAAAACGAGAATGAATGAAAATTTACATACTGTCCAAATGGTAGAAGTTACAATTCCACACAAGACAGTGCATGTTCACAATGCCATGTATGCATCGGCAATGGAGAAATGGTGCTCTGTCATAACTAGACACGTAAACCTGCCTTACTAGTGGGCGGTCTGCCCATCACAAACACACTTTGACTGTGTGCTTTTAACACAGGCTTTACGCTAGCATACATAAAACTGCCGTGGCGTTTTTCTCAGCTCGCGTGTGATATCTACGTGAGAGACTTGCTTTTTATAGCTCGTTTTCTGAATTTGTACTGAAGTGGTGTACCTACAGCGCTTTGTTCCCTGCCCCCTACCGCCATGACACCCTATCAGCCCATACTCCCCTGCCTCCTATCCCACTGCCCATTACACCCTTGGGCCCTACCCCCTGCCAGCCACACTAACCCCCCTACCTCCTTTCCTCTCTCCCTCTTCTGCCACGGAAGATAGACACCCCTGTTTTTCAGAGTCAAGAGATTTATAGTCACCGTTCCCAGGGGAACAAAACCCAACTTCTGACCACTGCTCACGGACTGCTGTTTCGCTCACGAATCAGAGCCCGAAAGGTAAACAGCTTACACTCAGATAATTATACCACCTACACACATCTCCAGTCCAAATATTCCGGGTGTCCAGGGCTGCATTTTCAAGTAAGAAAAAAGCCGTTTTCTCTTAAATCCTCTCAAAGGCTCCGGGCTAGATTGTATGTAAAAGACAAAGTAACACAGAGAATGAAGTGCATTAATTTGTTCAGTGAATTGCCAGACGTAACTGGTCCAACTGTTCGCTGAAAACGACCAGCAGGCCTACAGAACTATAAACGTTGCAGGTTACAATTACAGTTTCCCCAGGGGATGCAGGGCGTAGAAGGGAGAGGGGGGTTGCAGGGAGGGTGGGCGGAGTTCAGTACCATGTATCCGTAGCAGCTTCAAAAAAACATAAGCCCATAAACTACAAGCTGCTTGAGTATTATGGGATAAAAAAAATGCATTTGGAGGATTTGCATTTTCTGCTGGCTAAAATTACCAATGAAATAATACAGAAATTTCGCCGCCAATGATACAGGACTAATCGAAGGAAGATCTGTAATTTTATGACGTCGACGATCAAAATGCTTTCAAACAATATCTGAGCCATGAAGTGTCCCCGAAAAACAACAAGAAATCACACAAGAAAACAAACCAAAACATGACACAAGCAGCCTGCTCTGTACGTGCTATTATCATCTGCCACAACATTTTCCGCCTTATGACACTGACCTGAAAGAAGAAAAAAAAGAAAACAGCAGCAACAACAAAAATGGACTCAGTGGCATTTAATCATTTCAACTCACGAATATATTATAAACTCAAAGCTGCATGAACACATCTGTGATAACCTCGCTCGCCTTATGATGTTTTACATTTTTAACCGGATGAAAATACCGATGAAATGGTAGTAAAACTGCCATAGGAACCGTAGAAAACTTAATTGTACGCAATGGTTTTATATACTTTATCAAATGATCAAAATGACCTTTAATACAGTATGTGAAGAATACTGACAAAAAGGTTTTCAGTGCCATGCGATCGTAGAAAGAAAACAAAGAACGCGTCTGTGATAAATTTCACTCAAAGTTTTGTATTTTTCGGCCGACTACAAATACAGATGGATAATGATATAATACCCCCCGAATCATAAAAAAACTACCTGAAGAGTAATATTACGTAACCATTAAGATCAGAGTACTTTTCAATCACACTATTTGAACCAAGCGATGTCTCACGAGAAACATTATCACACAGTGTTTTAAGTACGCGTTACTATTTGCGAAAGGAAAGCAGACAGAACACATACACAGACACACACACAGATACACACACAGACACACAGACACACACACACACACACACACACACACACACACACACACACACACACACACACACACACACACACACTCAGGCATACACGCACACACGCACGTACGCACGCACGCACGCACGCACGCACGCACGCACGCACGCACACACACACACACACGCACACACGCACGCACGCACGCCCGCCCGCCCGCACGCACGCACACACACACACACACACACACACACACACACACACACACGCACGCACGCACACTCACGCACACACACACACACACACACACACACACACACTCAGGCACGCACGCACGCACGCACGCACGCACGCACGCACGCACACACACAGAGTCAGTATTCCCAAATGACTCCGACTTTGGTTTACTTAATTTCCCTTTATCAAACACCGAAAACACCTGAAAGAATAGACGTGCGGTTGTTGCTTTTTTACGGGTGGTTAACAGTTTAATTATATGTATATAGTAATAGTAGCTTGTACAAAGAATATCAGTAGACTATATTTTTGATATGGAACGCCGTTGAAAGGGTCGATCGTGTGTGTCCTCCCCCCCTCCTCCTCCTCTTCAGTAGTTCGCTTAGAATTGACAACTGAGTTTGCGGAGGGGGGCCGGGGGGGGGGGGGGGGGGGGGGGGCGGGGGGGGGGGGGGGGGGAGGGGGGGGGGGGGGAGGGGGGTATGGATGTTGGTGTGGGTGTAAAGAGATAGGATGAAAATAGTGACAGACGAATTGTACCTTTGGCTATTAATGTGTTATACACCAAGCATATTATTTGTGTAGCACTGTTTATTTGTGTGACATTGTTTATTTTAAGAGTGCGTTTTCATAAGTAAGATATACTCTATTTAGATAATACTTGTGGTTTTTATCCTCGCCTGTACGCTGCTGCGCATTCATAAACTGAATCTTTTATACGTGTAGATATTGTTTGTTTGTTTGTTTGTAATTCATGTGTGGCACCCACGTTTTCCTTTGAATGGAATAAGAAGTACTTGATTGACGATTTTTTTTTTATTGACTATATTGATTATTATTCTTTTAATTTTCTTCGTCTGCTTGTAATCATCAATATCACAGTGCTTTTTGTCGTTTACTGTCGATCTGTGTCATGAGTAACATTAAACGTCAAGAAGAGAACAACACAAATCCTATTGAGAAACCGATCTCAAGGCCTAGGAAATCAATGAACCCCATCACATTGACTGACTGAACACACATACACACACACACACACACACACACACACACACACACACACACACACACACACACACACACACACACACACACACACACACACACACACACACACACACACACGCACGCACGCACGCACGCACGCACGCACGCACGCACGCACGCACGCACGCACGCACGCACGCACGCACACACACACACACACACACACACACACACACACACACACACGCACACACGCACGTATTGTGAAAGATACAAAAGACGACTTGAATTTTATTGCAGTAAATTATTAGTCACCCGATAATTGTGTGGTGTCAAGTATCCGTGACTGCTGTCTCCCATGTAT
>JABMCL010003092.1:455000-487500 GCA_018857735.1 Alviniconcha marisindica | reverse complement strand
GGGGGGGTGGGGGGGGGGGGGGGGGGCAGACACTGTCATAATATTTCTGTAACAGTACCTAGGCTTTGTGTGGGCTAATCCACAGCAACTTGTACACTGTTGTGCAATTTTTCTTGAATTTGTCTTTGATCACAATGTGTAGCCTACTGTGACGTCGAGCTTATCTCTACTATTGCATCATCTTGTTTTAATGAACGCCATTCATTGAGTCATTCCGTCATCTACAACACAATTATTATTCTACCCTCGTTTCGGTAAATTTCAGGTTTGATGTAGTTGTGATGTACGATTAATGATTTGTTTGCAAATTATGTCCATTATGATCTGGTTTGTACCCCAAATCAGTTTTGTTTCTTTGGTTCCTACACGCAATATTCCGTATACATTTTGTTAGGTAAATGTTCCATGTCTTAAATTTTGCACATTTCCCCGCCAAGCCCCAAATGGGGCCGAAAATTTGGACATTTCCCTTCCCCCTTTCTCATCTGATCGTCAAAAACATCTATTAAAAAAAAGGAAGGGGAGACTGCATTTATATATATATGTGGTCAAATGGGAATTTTCCTTACTTGATCGTGTTCGTGTTGAAGTTTTCTGTGTCCTTTTCGGCAGGATGCTACAGAGTTGAGGAGCATGGGGCTACAGCTGGCTGGCATCAACTTCACTCTAACGCGACTCACCAACAGCTACCGCATGATGATTGGGCGTTGCTCGGCAACGGGGTCAGGTTGTGTTATCTACAAATGTGGACGATGCATTATCATAGCAACCCACGAAGATTATGTACAGCCAGGTGCCTGTTACAGTGCCATAGAACGACTGGGAGACTTTCTTACAGAGAAGGGCTATTGACGTCAATGTCAACGTGCACTTGTATAGTGCAGTTTAACTCGATGCAGACATGTAGACACACACTTGTTGCACTTGGCGAAAAAACGATTTTTTTTTAAAGTTTAAAAAAAAAGGGGGGGGGGGGTGAAGCCTGTGAGGAGAGGAATGCGGGAGGGGGTGGGGGGGTTGTGGGAAAAAGAGATCCTATGAGCAGGATCAAGAGGCCGGAGAGTGACTAAGGAGCTGAAAACAAATGTAATTTCAGCTGACGCCGAAAAGACTGCATCGGTTTGGAGCCTGTCTGGCGGAGTTTTCCAGAGGGTGGGCACAGCATTGCTGAACGATCTTGCGCCTGAGTTTTATTGTTGCTTTTGTTGGTGTTGTTTTGCGCCTGACGCGTGTGTGTGTGTGTGTGTGTGTGTTGTTGTGTGTGTGTGTGTGTGTGTGTGTGTGTGTGTGTGACTTGATCATGATGTCGTAAAATGTTGGCATGATCAAGTGAAACGAGAAAAGATGTCATGTTGAGAATTTGACTTGTTCAAACATAGAACTGTACGACGAAGTCGGACGATAATGGGAATGTCCTGTGGCGGATAAGCAGTATTTATATTTCAAAAAGGTCTTCTTTATCGCTCCCAAAATAGATTAATACCCCCTCCCCGTCAGTTCGGAACGTCCCCGCACCCCCATCCCAACCTCCAGTGTCGGTACAGAACAGTTTCGCTACCCCGGCATAAGCCGTGGCGTAAGTGAACTGAATGGAGAATGTCAAAGTTGTTCCACTGCTGTGTATCTTTAATGTGGACAGGCCTTTAGCACACAGTATCTTGGATTTTGTTGGACACCGCGTCCAGCACCATGAAACTAACTGGAGCGGCGGAGGGTCACTGCCCAAATCGGGATTCAAACCCCAACCTCTCAATCCGGAGTGCAGCGTCTTTACCACTGACAGGGCTCCGCGCCCGCTACACCCTGCTGCACACTTGACAATTAAGGCCTGATGATCGACACGGTGACTGTAGTCAGAGACGGTACCGGTAGGTAGGCTGCTACCGTCTATGGAAGAGTACATGTATCCAAACGTGCAATAACAATATCAAATTGACGTGTGTGTGTGTGTGTGTGTGTGTGTGTGTGTGTGTGGGCGTGCGTGCGTGCGTGCGTGCGTGCGTGCGTGCGTGCGTGCGTGCGTGTGTGTGCGTGCGTGCGTGTGTGTTTGTGTATGTAAAGTCGTTGGATCCTCGGGTCACTGAAGCAGACTTTGTCTGCTGATGCAGTGGCACGCATAACTGTACAGAAACTGCAGCAGGTCCGAGGGTTCCCTTGCCATTCGTCAGTAATGTGATCACATGGCAAGGGAACCCTCGGACCTGCTGCAGTTTCTGATGTTTTGCTTGCTGACAGCACCATTACAAGGATATGCAGAAACAGTTTTGCCCAAAGTCATTTAGGAGGTCAGACGGCAGCGTCCGGTCACCACAACCCAGAAGGTCCAGCTCCACGACAGTGCCAGTCTCCACGAAACAAGCGCCGCAACTCATTATGTTGAAGGACTATAATCCAAGTCTTACCTCACCGACCGTACAGCCCCGACCCTCGCACCATGCACCTTTCTCGTTCACAAACAAGCTGAGAGGAAGTTTTCTCGTTTCCAAAAGACCTCGCAAAAGCGGTGAATTTAGAACTGAAAACAATCCTCAAAGACCGCAAGGCATTTTCCAGTTTGATTTAGGCACTTGCAAAACGAAAATATGAGAGTACTTCGTCAAAATTACTGTAATTGGGAACAGGTGCGTCAAAAACTGTCCGATATATTTTCGTTTATCAATAGTTTTGGATCATTACTCGTAACCCGTCTTATTTCTCCTACGACGACAAATCAGAGGCAAAAGCAAGCCGGTGGTAAATCGCCGTGGCATAGGCCTAGGTCGGTCTGGACTGTGGCAGTCTATTCTGGTCACACCATTGCTGCATCGATTACCGTCACTGGATTAGAGCTGTCGATTGTGTATGTCATGAGAGAGCTACCGCCCATCAGGGCACTGCAGTTTTTTTCTCCGCCTTCACATCGGCGTCCCCCCCCCCCTCCCCCCAACCGTCTCGGGAGCCTTGCAGACTACTTTCTTTGTGCTTGGCGTGCCAGTCCATTGCGGTAGGACCCACACAGAGAATTTCCACCCGATCGAACCTGTCAACCAAGATTTGTCACACACACACACACGCACACACACACACACACACGCACACATTTACTCACTCACTCACTCACTCACTCACTTACACACACACACACACACACACACACACACACACACACACACACACACACACACACACACACACTCACTCACTCACTCACTCACTCACGTACGCTCAAACGAGAGAGAGAGAGGGAGAGAGAGAGAGAGAGAGAGAGAGAGAGAGAGAGAGAGAGAGAGAGAGAGAGAGAGAGAGAGAGAGAGAGACTCGTGATTTTGGTTTACGAAATAATCACTTAATTTATTCTTTTTAAAAGCTTCAAGATGACAGACATTTTAACACAGTCAGTTAACACACTCATGATCCCCCACCCCTTCCGTCTCACACTAACATGTCACCATCCACCAGACAATAGAGTGCAACATTACCAAGAACATCACGTGTGTAGAAGAGAACAATTTTATAAGAAAGACACTTTTCATGACTATAATGTATACAAAGGTGCATGTTCCATTTCGGTAATTGGTTTGAAACAGTAAAACGAACAAAAGCTTCGCACTTAAGCCAGGTAGTTTACAAAAACAATAAGAGTCTTCATATTAAAGCAGTACCCGCATGCAAAACACCGCTCACATATTGTAGGTGCACAAGAACACTAAAACGACAGTGGAACAAACTGTAATAACTAAAGCTCTCTACATCAGAGGTCGTCGTTGCTAATAACCTCTGTCTCAACACAAAAAGGCAAATGTCGTCAAGGGTTACACGCTACTGAGTATTACCTAGTCGGTTGTTCATACAGGCGAGTGTAAAACGAGAACTAACAGTGTTCAACTCTAAGTAGTTTACAAAATGTACACCGGCTCCCGTTTCACTCTACTGTCTTATCAAAAATGTCTGACTACCGTAAACCACACCAAACAACAACAACAACAACAAGTAAGCCTAACACACTACACAGAAGTGAACAAACCCTTTCAATAAGCATGAAAGCATGCAAAACAGACGACTGTAAGAAACAAACTGGAACTCCTCCAAAGGTAATGAAGGAACTGACAACCGATTAGCCTTTCCTTTCATGCACCAGAAATCTTCTTCTATGCAGCAACAACAACATCGGAGTTTGGAACATGAAGTGAATTCTGTTGAAAAAACAAAATGCGAGTTCAGGCAACGGTAGGCGGTCTTTTTTCACATTCATTGAACTCACTTAGCTAACAACAAGATCTAATCAATATTACACACAACAAAAACAAGAATGTTGGCGAAAAATGTAGCATATAAACAACTGACAATCTATTTTCCAAAGGTAGTATCAAAACCTGATAAATAATTTGCAAATTTCAGATTTCGTGCAGCCTCCCACTACTCATCACCACCATCCTCAAAGTTCAGTAAATCCTTCAACTCCCGGAAGCTGGCTGAAAGGTTTATAGACCACCACCCGTCTAGACCCCCCTTCCCCCCCCCCCCACACACACACATCACACACACAATACACATAGCACCACACCACACACACACACACACACACACACACACACACACACACATAATTTGCACGCGCGCAACACAGGACACAGACCCTGTCATTTCTATCATGTTTTTCTGTTGAATTCAACTTTATTCCTGACTGGCAACCATTTCCCCCGTCCCTTGCGGAGAAGGAAAAGTAAGGAATCTGGCACACTTACAATGATTTGATGATGGAGGTCGTTGAAAACACCGATGACACTGCTGCTGGGAGACTGCAGCCACGTTGGAATGTGCTGAAAACACACAGGTGTGTCAGTCCCTGCTACAAGGATAATATGTAGTCACCAGTGACATAAAACTGTGCACAGGAATTTGTCTTTGGGATGTTCCATTCAAACGTGTGCATTAACGAACAGCACACAACAACACAAGTCCAAGTACAAATAATTATAAGTCATTAAAGTTCAAATGTAGCGATGTCAAAATCTCATTCGTGTAATGTAAATTACATAGGTACACACACACACACACACACACACACACACACACACACACACACACACACACACACGTTTCAGGTCATTCCCTATCATCATGGCATACATATATTTAAAGGGAACCGAAGCGAAAAGGCATCACGGGCCCCACTGATAGTATTGGGATAATATGATTACATAAACACAGCTTTTTTTTTTTCCCACTCGATATTTCGTCCTGTTTGTTAAACATCGACGATTGAAAGTCGCGAAAACACCACCGTAAATGCTACCATTTTGTACCTAGCAATCTCTATCACTCCGTGACGTCATAAACAAGGGCGGCACCTGTGGAAAAAAATGTCAAATACGTCACGGCCTGAACTTTTCCACCCACCTCTTCACTGGTAAAGAGCAAACCAGCATGGCTGTGCCCGAAGGAGCTTACATCCGCAGCAAAGAAGTACTTGTTTTGTATAACTACTGTAGTGATAGAACTACCAAATGAAGTCAGCAGATGGAACCTTTTCGAGCATCGTTTTACGTTTTCGGGCCAACTTGCTTCTTCGCTTTGGTTTCCCTTTAATTAAGGTATTGAAGCCGAGCTGTGCAGCGGCAGCGATGCCGGCCCCTACTCACATTCCACAGCCAGGAGTTGTTGTGGCACAGTCTGCACACCGTGTGTCCCCGGCCCGTCCCGTCGTCGTGACAACTGCACACCTGGCAGCTCGGGGGCAGCGCCGTGAGGGCGCCACGCTCAGCGAACGACTCCAAGAACTCGTTCCGAATGCGCCCCCTCTCGCTCATGTGCGTGACGTCAAACACGGAGCCGTTGGTAGACAAGGCGAGCTGAGTGCATGCGTCCGTCGGTGTCTCCAGTTGCTGGAAGATGGCGTCGCTCTTTCTGGCGGCTGACTTCTGGGTGTGAACTCTAGCGTTGTCCAAACCTGTGTGCGAGTGAAACAGCCAGTGTTAAGTGTTTCTGAAGCACGCAGTCAGTCAAAACGTAACGGTGAATCAGGTTTTGTGTTAGTCCGTCTAGACTAGTCTGCAGGGTCAGTGGACTGACAGCTAGTCCCCTCTCTACTCAAGCTAGAACGCAAACAACCTGCTGCTTAAGATCGAGTGCAGCCTTCTTAAGGATGGGCTACGTGTTACACATTTCTACAGTATGATCTTTACATCCCTTCCATTTTGTGGCGCCCTTCCTCCATCCTCACCCAAACCTGGTTACGCTATCAAAAGGGTACGTCTTAGTTCTCCGGGATCTGTCCACGCTGTGAGGAAAAAGGTCAGCGTAGTCAAGGGTTGCATCTTACACAATATGACCCGTGCAGAAATGTCAATACACCCAGACTCACCGAAGAGTCGGACAGGACTATGGTTGGCGGACTCTGTCAGCTTGAAGTCCTGAGCCTTCAGCACGTGCAACATAAAGCCGTGTGACTTGAGCACCTGTGCTAGTGCATACATGTCTCCGTTGCAGGCCGAGCACGGCAGCAGGACGAGCAGCTTGGCTACGCCCACTCTGAAGGGGTACTTCACAGCCTCGCGGAGCGCGGCGGTTGTATCGCCAGCACTGCTGGGGTAGATTAATCTGGAGAAAAAATAACAACAACCTAAGTATGTTTTTAATCACTCGTGTTGAAGAATCAAATTTTTTTTAGTTCCTTCTGAAACAGCAAACCTGAGATCATTGTGTGACCTGCGATTTCAGTACTCACTATCCTAGCTGCGAGTTTAGTACCCACTATCCTAGCTGCGATTTCACTACTAACTATCCTAGCTACGATTTCAATACGCACAACCCTAGCTACGATTTCAGTATGCACTATCCTAGTTGCGATTTCAGTACACACTATCCAAGCTGAATTTTCAGTACAAACTAGGCAAAACTTCAAATTCAATACAAATTCAATGCGATTTCAGTACTCACTATCCTACCTGAGATTTTAGTACTCACTATCCTAGCTGCAATTTCAGTACATACTGTCCTACCTGAGATTTACGTGCACATTATGCTGCCTGAGATGTCAGTGCACATTGACCTACCTGAGACTCTCGGTGGCCTTGAGGAAGGTGTCGGGCTGTCCAAACACCTCGCCTTCAATGGTGTGCACCAGGTGTTGCTCACGTGACCCGTTGCCAGAGTAACTGACCAGACCGAAACGATTGGCTGAGAGACCTGCAGACAGTCATGCGCACGTGTACAGTTTACAGAAACGAGAACCATGCCAGGGAAGACGACACTGCAGAAAAAGTACCACATCAGATTGACCAACGCATTTGTGTTAACTATCAAACTGTCAAGCGGTAAGCTTCGTCGTGAGCGAAATATTTGAGTCAAAAACATTCTTTGGTTGTGATGAGGGCGATGTAACACGTGATCAATCATTAAAAAACAACAACAAAAAACAAAAACGCAGGAAGGAGAGGAAGAAAGACAAAAGACACCAAGTACACCACACGAAGAAAAACACAGTGAGACCGCATTCTGAGTCATCAACCAATAATTACGTGCTCAGCATTTATAGGAAAGTCTGGGAATGAAAATGGTTTTGAGAATAAAAATATCAAAATATCGAAACTCTCCAATAAGAGTTACCGAAATTATACCGTGGATGGGGAGGGGCGATAACTGGAATGTATCCATGTTTCTCTCACAGAGGCAGAGAGACTGAGACAGAGACAGAGATGGAGACAGAGAGACTGACAAAGACAGGAACAGAGAGAGAAATGAAAAAGAGAGAGAGAGAGAGAGAGAGAGAGAGAGAGAGAGAGAGAGAGAGAGAGAGAGAGAGAGAGAGAGAGAGGAACAGAGAGAGGGGGAGGGGGCAGAGAGTCAGAGAGACATAGTGGTACAGAGAAAGACATACAGACAGGCAGATAGAGAGACATACAGACAGGCAGATAGAGAGACATACAGACAAGCACACAGTGAAGAACGGGCAGGCAGTCGGAAAGACAGAGGAACAGACAAGGACAGACATAGAGGGGGAACAGACAGACAGACGGTCAGACAGACAGACAGAAACTCACCCCGTGTCTTGAGGGCCTGTTCCAGCTCGGTGGCCAACGTGGAGAGGGAGCGCTGTGCCCACGAGTTGCAGGCACTCTCCTCCACCACGAAGACCACGTCAGCCGAGGCCTTGACCCCGTGCTGAGCAGCACTCAGCTCTTCGCTGCCGCCCGCCGCCACCGTCTTGTTGTTGGGGAACCGGCAGCTCACTGCCCACACAATGCATAGCCATCAATGTCAGTGTTACCTGTCCATCTGCAATGTTGACCGCCCTCATATCACCGTCATGGTTGACTAGGCATAAGAACCAAATTCCTTCATCTACAATGCTCCAGAGAGACAGAGGGAGGAAGCGGAGGAGGGGGCGGGGGATGAATAGGTAAATGAGTCAGTGTGTGAGTGCGTGACGGACTGGTTTCTATTATGGAGGATGAATATTTTGGCCACCGGTATAGACTCACATGCAACCCGTCCAAGTTAAACACACACACACACACACACACACACACACACACACACACACACACACACACACACACACGCACACACACACCCGCACCCCCCTCCCCCCCCCCGCACACACCCCCACACACACAGGGGGCATGAGGCTGGAAGACTCACCACACTCAGCTGGCGTGCCGAGGGTGACCCCCCTGCGGTGACACATGTAGCGGTACTGCTGGCCGGCCTTGCACTGTGCCTCCACCACGCTCAGCCCCGACCTGACGTAGTTCACACACACCCGCACCACCTCGCCCGCCTCCACCTGCCCACAGTCAACACACAGTTAATCAACCTCCCCTACAGCGTCTGTTACACACACACACACACACACACACACACACACACACACACACACACACACAATGTATACACACATACACACACATGTACACACACACACACACACACACACACACACACACACACACACACACGTACATACACACACATATGTACACACACACACACACACACACACACACACACACACACACACACACACACACACACACACGTACACACGCTCATATGTAAACACACATACACACACACACACATACACGCGCGCGCGCGCATGCACATACAGTGTCACACAGACCTAGAGGCACGCACGCCCGCACGCACGTACGCAAACACACACGCCCGCACGCACGTACGCAAAAACACACGCCCGCATACCCAACATACACAAGCACACACATCAGAGCACACGGAATGTGTGTGTGTGTGTGTGCGGGGGACGGGGAGGGGGGGGGGGGGAGGATGGGAGGGTACCTGTCCAAAGCAGGGGGCGTAGTAGGAGGCGGAGTCGTTGAGGTGTCGCTCACAGGCCTGCACCTCCTGCAGACCGCGGTCCAGGTTGCCGTCTTCAGCCAGGTTCCTGGAGCGGCAGTAGCGGCGGCTGACCTCCCACGAGTTGGTGAACGCCTCCACGTCCTCAGTAACCCGGCGCTGGGAGTCCGTCAGGTCGTTGAACGGCTCGTTGTCGTAGGTACCCAGCAGTCCCGCCGTTCGGCCGTGGTACCAGCCGCTCAGAGCAACCCTGCATGCAGTCCACGGCACAGGGTTAGGTCTTTAGGTACACCCTGTACCGGCACAGGGTTAGGTCATTAGGTACACCCTATTCCGGCACAGGGTTAGGTCTTTAGGTACACCCTGTACCGGCACAGGGTTAGGTCTTTAGGTACACCCTGTACCGGCACAGGGTTAGGTCTTTAGGTACACCCTGTACCCGCACAGGGTTAGGTCATTAGGTACACCCTATTCCGGCACAGGGTTAGGTCTTTAGGTACACCCTATTCCGGCACAGGGTTAGGTCTTTAGGTACACCCTGTACCGGCACAGGGTTAGGTCATTAGGTACACCCTATTCCGGCACAGGGTTAGGTCTTTAGGTACACCCTGTACCGGCACAGGGTTGGGTCTTTAGGTACATCCTGTACCGCACAGGATTAGGTCTTTAGGTACACTCTGTACCGGCACAGGGTTATGCCTGTGCTAGCCTCTGAAACTTGCCACTGACGACAAAGACAAACATCGATTGTAACTATAGTCTCAGACATTTCCCCATGTTTCCCAGCTGGTGATCTTGAACAATGTAAGTCTAAAGTCAAATCGGTAATTATTGCTCCTTTGCTGTCATGGAACAGCGTTACTTTGAGACCGGTTTTTGGCATGACGGATTTCAGTAATATGAGTTTCCTTTCTTTCAAAATGTAGTCTTGGATAATGTCAACAAGGACAACGACAACAATTAAAAGAAAAGAGAAAAGAAAATAGGTTGTTGTCGGATACGGCTACGACTAAACGTGGACACTGGTCCAGCTGTCCGGCAAAGTGCCTGCTTACCCGTAGATGCCCCGGGTGCTGTCCATCTCCACGGTGAGAGCCTCTCCGTCCTGCACGCGCACCACGCTCCGCTGGCGAACAGCGCTGATGGCGCCCGAGAAGAACGGCAACTCTGTGGCCTGGTTGTTGATCTTCACCTGTCATCACAACCACAAACACGCTGTCAACGCATCACGGTGGTCAGTTCAACAGTGAAGACGAACACAGGCCTAAACGAGTCGACGAAACGTGTAGTGGGACGGCACACTTTCCGTGCCAACACATTTAGTCAAAATCGGATCGTTCCCTTTTTGAGTCTGGTGTAAACATGCCTAAAAGGGACATGTTTACACCAGACTCAAAAAGGGACATAACAAGTCGACACGGATAACCGGTTATTGAGGACGAAAGAGAGAAAAATGCGAAACTTTAATCGTTATTAAACAATGGAGTGAAACAGACAAAACGAAACCAACAAACCCAACAAAACAAACAGACCAATCACACAGAAAGGGAGAAAGTAAAGACAAGAAAGGGCAGGGACAACCCAACGTGGTTGAAAAGCAGCCCACCTTGCTGTCTCGACCCACTTCAATGGCCACCCCCCGCAGCAGCACGACAAGAGACTGGACCTGCGGCTGTCGCGGACGGTTATTGTAGTTCAGAACCACCGTGAAGCGGTCGTCAACCATGTCACGCGCAAGGATATAGCTGCAGCGACCAGCAAAGTTGTAGTGCTTGCGGTCAAAGGTCACCACGTGCTGATCGCCGATGACGTAAGCATAGGCTGGAGGGAAAGAAAACAAAAACGATCGAGAACACAACTTTAACCGCAACAGCAGCAGCAGCAGCCACCATAGCGTCCAGAATTAAAAGTAAAAGGACAGACGACGAGGAAAGATGAGAACCTCAAAATAGTGAACGATCAAATCCAAAAGTATTTTGAGCTGATGAAATACAAGTGCCAAGCATCCACGATGGACAGGTGGTTGTTGATGGTGGTCACTCACTTGTGTCGGGCCACATCCAGGTGTCGGTGTTCATGCTAGGTAGGTAGTTGATGGTGGTCACTCACCTGTGTAGGACGGCATCGAGAAGTTCATGCTGGGTTGGCAGTTGTTGATGGTGGTCACTCACCTGTGTAGGACGACATCCAGGTGTCGGTGTTCATATTGGCCAGGTAGTTATTGATGGAGATCACTCACCTGTGTAGGGCGACATCCAGGTGTCGGTGTTCATGTTGGGCAGGTAGTTGTTGAAGGAGATCACTCACCTGTGTAGGGCGGCATCCAGGTGTCGGTGTTCATGTTGGGCAGGTAGTTGTTGATGGTGGTCCACAGCGAGTGTCTGGGAGAGGGGATGTAGGTGGCGGCCCATGACTTGATGCGGTTCACGTACTTGGTCAGTCTCATGTCCGGCGGCTCGGCCAGCGACTTCAGCGGAACTGAAAGTTGTAATCATTGACATCATTGGTGAGCGAGTTGTTGAGTCAGGGATCCATCCTTTCATCTTATCACTTGAGTAAGATGGCCTTTGGTTCACCCGCTTACCAGTTAACGATCACTCGCCCACTCAGTCACTCAGACAGTATCAGTCTCACTCACTGGCTCATGTGGTCAGTCATTCATTCATTCACTCACTTGCTCATTCACTCGGCTGCTCATTCAGTCGTTTATTTATTCACTCCGTCGCTCACTCTCATTCATTCAGTTGCTCGTTCAACCACTTGCTACCCTCTCGTTCATCCGTTCATTTAGCGCCAGTTAATACACTGGTCTCACCGGGCAGGTAGATCTCAAATTGCAGCTCTCCGTTCTTGGGGTCGAAGACGATGACTCTGGACTTGTCGAGGTCGACGACGGCGTTCTTGATGCGAGTGATCTCCAGCAGCGCCACGTCCTTGGCCAGCTCGAACAGCTGCACCACCGCCAGCCGCATGTTCTTGTTCACGTGCCAGTAGTGGTAGGCCCACACCCCCTGCGTGGGTCACACAGGTAACAAACCAATGAATCACACAGGTAACAAGCCATGAAGTCACACAGGTAACAAACCAATGAATCACACAGGCAACAAGCCATTAAGTCACACACGCAACAAACCAATGAAGACATACAGGCAACAAGCCATAAGGTCAGACAGGCAACAAACCTATGAAGTCGGACAGGCAACAAACCAATGAAGTCACACAGATAACAAAACAAACCAATGAAGTCACACAGGCAACACGCCACAAAGTCAACAAACCAATGAAGTCACACCGGCAACAAGCAATGAAGTCACACAGGCAACAAACCAATGAGGTCACACAGGCAACATGCCATGAAGTCACACAAGCAGCAAACCAATGAAGTCACACAGGCAAAAAGCCATGAAGTAGAGCCATGGTTATAGTGCCAGCGGTGGTAGGCCCATCACCACCACCCCCCTCCACCCCCTCCCCACACACAACCTGCTAGCATGCTTGTCGTTATTGTGTGCAGCCAGACCCAGTCGTTATTTCCGACACTCAGATTATAAACTGAATATAAAATCAAAACAGCATTTTAAAACAATACCTTATAAGTTTTTATCTCGGTCTCTTCTACCTACTGGACAAAACATGTGCTGGGAATTCGACTATATGCGCAGTTCCTTTAAAATGAGTTGTTTCAGCTAATTGTACGGGAGCATACACGTGTAGCCACACACAGCTGTTGACCAACCTGCTGATACACTTCGT
Organism: Alviniconcha marisindica; assembly: GCA_018857735.1. Lineage (NCBI taxonomy): Eukaryota > Metazoa > Mollusca > Gastropoda > Provannidae > Alviniconcha > Alviniconcha marisindica. The sequence continues at coordinate 474,450 of JABMCL010003092.1, read as the reverse complement.
TGGTGATGATGTAGATTTGTTGGAACTCGGGTCGCTGCACGAGGTCGTGGAACTGGTCGCTGATGAGCTGTTTGGACCTGGTCACCACCAGCAGGTAGGAGTCCTTCAGTCCCAGTCGCTCCAGCGCCATCATCAGCCGCAGGTTGGCCGCCTCAGCCAGCTGTTTGTAGTCCCCGTGCGACAGCTGCATCAGTGCGGAGCGGGCGGTGCTGTAGGCGCGGGCAAGGCCCTGGTACTGCGGCGTCTGACGCAAGGCAGCTGTGTACCCTGCAAGCGTCATCGTGCGTTCTTACTACCTGTGTCCAAGCACTGACGTCTGGCCCTGTCCAAAACACCTGAACTATACATTTAACTCTCCTTGCACAGGTCAGGTCGTGACCTCATGACCCCAAGAAGGAAAAAAGGTTTGCTGCCGTGCGCGACAAGACCGGCCCACCTCCCATCGTGTGCACACCTATATTGTCACCAAGCGCCCACTTTGCATGATGCATGATGAGGCAGGAAACAGAGTGTGACTCCGCAAACCATTCAGAAGTTCACCAGATGCTAGTCCCACAAATATTAACAGTGTATACCCTCAGTACCTCCTTAACCGTAACAATTTTGCAAAAGGCAGTCCAGCTGGAAATGACACACCAACATACCAAGTTTGGTAGGATCAGGACGTTTGGTAGGATCAGGAACAACATACCAAGTTTAGAAGGATCAGGAAGTTTGGTAGGATCAGGACAACATACCAAGTTTAGTAGGATCAGGACCAGATTCAGCTTGTGTTCTCGCAGGGTACAACATGGGTAAGGTCGGTCACAGCGCTGCTTTCTATACATTTCACTTCAACACATAGATATTATTCAAAATGCAGACCCTGCTAAGAAGCGCCAGCGGCAGTGTGTACGCTGTGAGTGACTGACGAGGGCAGAGACCGTGTACCTACCTTGTAATTTGCGCTCGATCTGTCTGGAGTAGAGGAGGTACTTGCGGTACGACTGGTCCGACAGATACGCCACCTGCACACTCAGCTCATCCAGCGCCTGTTCCATCACCACGCGGCTGTTCTGTGACACACGATATAGCCCTGTTTACATGAGGTATCTCTCTTTACATAATACAGCTCTGTTTGCATGAGACAGCGCCGTTTACATCATATAGCTCTGCTTACATACCATAGCCCTGTCTACATAATATAGCTCTGTTTACATCATACAGCTCTGTTTACTTAATACAGCTCTGTTTATCATCTACAGCTCCATCAGACGCGGCTGTTCTGTGACCCGTCCAGCTTTGTTTAACGCATATACAACTGCATCACCACTCATCATGGCTGTTCTGTGGCACAATGTATTTGCATACAAGAGCAGGCGTGCACTCACCTTAAGACCGGAGGCAAAGTCGGAGACGAGCTGAGCGTAGCGCTGCGCCATGGGGTACTGCCCCAGCCCCTTCATCACCTGGGCGATGTCCTGCTGCAGCTGCTGGTACACCTGGTTGTACTGCATGGACAGGGACTGCAGCCCCTCCCTGACACCCACAACACGACACGTGCAGCACAAACTGGACAAGCGACTAGCTTGCTGGCAATATAGCACTCACACTGGCGCCACACAAGACTGCTGCTATTACCGGTAACAGCTATCAGAGAGTCTGTAACCATTACATTCTGTGCTGTAATTATGGGTTTTCCATGCCGTGATTAACTAGCTTTCTGTGTTGTTACTGACTGAATAAAAGACGGCAACCAATTCCCATGTTATGCTGTAAACAGCTTCAGTCATTAATAAGCTAAAACCGGTAAATAGTTCACTTTCTGTGTTGTAACTGATAAGCCAAAATTGCAATTCTAATTTTATACTGTAAACATCTTCAGCCGTTAATTAGCTAAAACTGTAAACTGTATACAATTAGCTTTCTGCGGAGTATGTAATTAGCAAAAGAACACAGCTGCATGCCATGGAACTGTATGCTTGATGTCCCCAATCATCACCCAGTACAAACTGGTTCTCGTGTCTTAACGGACCTCTCGCCACACTGAGCGACAGATGAGCCAGTCAGCGCCTGCGTACAAACACACAAACACACCTCCTTAGAGAAGCCCGCAGGCTGTCCAAGTATCACAGTAATGTAAACAAGCTCGTGCTAGTGTCGGAAACAAGGATCAAACACCTTGGGTCTGTACAGCTCGCAGTGTGAGTCCGATCACACGTTGTGTTTACTCCCTTTGTCCAGGTGGGCGGGGTTGTCTGGCTAAAAGCCAGAGGTCACTTCCTTTTACAAACGAGCTTCATCAAGTGAACTGTAATGGAGATGGCATCAAGTTGGAATGTGGGAGTCAGTCACTAGGCCAGCATCAGTGAGTCAGTTTACAATGGCACGAAGAGAAAGAGAGGCGCGTGGCGGCAACTTACATCACGGTCTGGATGGCCCCGCTGGTGAAGCTGCCCAACTCCTGCACGTACAACGCGTTGCTCTGGTAGAATCGGCGCATGTCGCGCTGCATTGTGTTCAGGTGAGTCTGAAGAACGTTCATCTCCACCTGTAGTCACACATGGTCCATGCACTATGATGGCAACTTGTTTGTCATTCCTTTCCATTATCATTAAATAAAATGTTGAAATACAGGAAAGTCGGAACATGGCGTGACGTCTTTTCCATCTACTCCATAAAAGGTTTTATTGGATACTTAAGCGTCCAGCGGAATATTCCTCGTCGTCCTCGTCACCTTCCGCACGCGCGCACAACACACACACACACACACACACACACACACACACACACACACACACACACACCACACACACACACACACCTCACAATTTCCCCAGCGCTCAAATATTCAATCGTCATAGCAAGACGCGTTTCTTCCAAATGTTCATGTTAACCACACACACACACACACCACACACACACACACACACACACACACACACACACACACACCAATTCCCACCACCCTACGTTCCTCCCCAGAGCACGGCAACACACGCACCCATTGCCAAAGAGTTACCTGCAGTTGCCGGAGAAGCGGCCCGGCCTCGTCCTTGACCTCTTCCATGATGACCTGGTACTTGGCCTCCAGCTCGCGGCCCACAGCCTCCGCCGCTGCCCGGAAGGTGTCGCTGCTGCTGTAACTGAACACGGTCAGCTGTGTGCCCAGGTATTGCTGCAGACACACACAGTCAACAAACACAATTATACGTCTTCATTTCCTCTTCTATGTGCACTTTGCTGTTCATCATTTCCCCATGTTCTATGCTTGTTTTTCGTACGTCAGTGTGTATGAAGTTGGAAAAGGCAAAACGATGAAGGCACATTTGCGAGTTCAAATCCCAGTTAAGCCTACCGCCTTCGTTAAACTGTGGTGGATTCAGTGATTCAGCCCCAGGAAGAATCACCGTACCAAAGCTGTAGTGGGGTGGGTTGGAGTCATTGGGCCCACGTGTGCATAGTTCCTCCCCCTTCCTCCCAAACAGGTTATCTGTTATTGATGTAGTGCGTGGATTTGCTACCGAGTGACAGGCGGAGTGTTTGTGTAGCGTGGTTAATAGAGTGCACATGTCCAAATGCGCATGTACTTTACTTAATATGCTATTTACTTCCCTCTCCTTTTTCGTCGCAAAAACATTTTTGTAGGCGCTTTGGGCTTGTCTGGGACGGTGCTTCAGAAATAGTCATCATTATCATTACGGGACTGCTACAGACACGCCCACTTTGCATAAGCACTGCAGAAGAAACGCTGTTCTAGCAAAATACTGTGAAAATAATAGAATAAATAGCACAGCTTTAGAAACCTGCCTGGGAAGAGCGACGACATCAACGAATCAGGCTTTTTGGAAGGGGCGTAATCTCACTTTAGTAAAGTAACAACAAGAAAAAACGAAAACAAGCAACCAGCACAGACAGTAAGTACTGAGACCTGCAGGTCAGTGAGCATGCGTGGGCGCCAGTTGAGTCTGGTGTGTAGCACGTGCGAGGAGTTGAGGCGCACTGTCATCAGTGTCTCGCTGATCGTCTTCTCGTTCTCCATGCGATACATCTCCAGCTGCAGCATGCTGTCGTCCACCATGTGAGCGAACAGGTTCACCGTGTTGCGGGGGGAGGCTGAAGCCAAAGAAAGACAGACAACGATGACGGCTTTGTTGCTGTGCTCACAACCACCACCAGAACTCATTCCCAGAGAGAGAGAGAGAGAGAGAGAGAGAGAGAGAGAGGAGAGAGAGAGAGAGAGAGAGAGACAGAGACAGAGACAGAGACAGACAGAGATGGCTGACTGCCAAAAATCAACACGGAGTACTCGATACGGGCGGAATACAATGCACGACAACCTCAGGGTTTATTCCATTGCCAGGACCTGTTTCGAGTGAAATATCAGAAACGCTATAGTTGTATATAGACAATGCCATCAATTTTCATAGTCTGAGACCACAACAGAAATCAAACTAATCAACCTCAGCTAGCCGATACTGTATGGTATTTACCTTTATCATATCGGAAGGTCAGCTCTAACGTCTTTGTCTCTGGGTTGATAAAGATGTCCGTGACCCGTGACCTTTGACCGTCTTCAATGCTGGCCAACATGAGGTTGTAGCTGCGGTCGCCGGACAGCTCTCCTTCCAGGGACCAGTCCTTCACAGGTGACTTCAGCTGCAGGTACAAATTACAGTCTGTCACTTCAAACTGACTGATGTCATCCTCTTCATAATAATGAAGGGGACTTCTATATCGCCCATCTACCACACAAGGTGAGAGCGCAGGGCGCTTTACAAATAACACTAGCAACACACACGCACGCACGCACGCACTCACGCGCGCGCGCGCACACACACGCACACACGCACGCACGCACGCACGCACGCACATACACACACACACACACACACACACACACACAACACACACACACACACACACACACACACACACACGCGCGCGCGCGCGTCTTTACACACACAACTTATACACACCAGCACTCCGTCGTTAATGTTAAGTAGTGAACTGTAAAAACAGTGTTTTCGCTGTTCTTGTGTATCAATAATCTGACAAAATAGCTGTATTCACTTAAATTTTTATATTTTCAAGTCAGCATAGCTGGCTACCAGGCTACCGTTCATTCGTCCGTCCGTACGCCTGCCAGTCAGCCAGTCAGTCTATTTGTCTGCCATAAGTTGGCCTGTCGACAAACGGCTCACAGTTACCTCCACAACCATCAGCTTCCCCAGCTTGTCAATGTGGCCGCGCAGCTCCACGGTTTTCTTTTCCCTCGCTGACGTCAGGTAGACCACCTTGGTTGCCATGGAGCTCAAAGCATGTGAGTTGCCCACGTGTGACGTCATCTGGATGTTGACGTCAGTCATGGGGTGGACAATGCCGAGAGCGAGGCTGTAGTTGGTGGCGTCACGACCGTACGACAGGTCGTCGATGCGAGTGGTGACCACTATCAGCTTCCGTGGATCCACAGAATAGGAGAACTCGGCTCGCGTGTCGAGAAGCGTGCTTCCTGAATTGACCGCCGTCTCTGTAGTCAGCGAGTATTCCTGGCACACACAAGAAAACAAAACACATGTAGAAGACAAATCCACGGAGGATCTGTTCACCAAATGAAGTTCTTTTGGGTGTACTTTCGTTTGGTTCTGCTTTCAGTTTCTATGATTTCGTTACCTGAAATACTTTATAATACATTTAAATATTTTTAGAATAAACAAATATATATTAAAGAGAATACATCCACCACATGAGTGAAGTCACTGAGACCCTTAGGTGTAGGGTGAAACCGATTTCAAAGACGTCAGTTTATGGCCTTTAATGAAAGGTGGTCCTATAAAAATACTTAGGACAAATGAAATGGCACTAAATCAGGCACTATCATGTTAAAGGACAAATAAAATGGCACTAAAGCAGGCACTATCACGTTATGCTGCATTGTCTTGTGCTGTGTCGTTCTGTGATGCAAAGTACTGCTGTGCGTGCAGCGCCTGTCCACTGTGGACGGACCTTGTCGACGAAGGGCAGGTCGAGGCCGAGCTGCACCTTCCTGGTCTTGCCCCGCTTGTCCAGCTGTCCCTTCAGTCCCAGCTTCATGTTCTTGTCTCCGTCCGCGTCCCACATCACCGCCCCCTCCGCCGCCTGCGCTCTCCCCGTGTCGCTGTACATGCCCTCCACCTGCACGCTCCGCATGGGCACGCCCACCTGCAACATGCAGTCACCCGTGACGGTCAGGTACCACCCGGCAACTCTGGGACTTGTGCTACAAACCTCTCCACCTGCCCACTCAGCATGGGCACGCCGCCTGCAACATAGGAACCGTGGTCAAGCAACTTTACACAGCAGTGCACCCACCTGAAACCCGCAGTCACCACAGCCAGGTATGATCTCAACGCTACTACCTGTGATGTGTGTAACTTCCCTGCACCTGCACCTGCACACTTTTAAGGATAGGCCAACGTGCAACACGCAGTCGCCGTGTTCCGGTAAGATCCCCAAACGCTGGACTTGCAGCTAGCCCTGAACTTGCACGCTCCGTGAACGAACAAGATATCCCAACGGTTAGCTTGCTGCTCCTTGCACCTGGCCTGTATTATTTCCAATGTAGCGTACAGCCACCACCTCTAGGTTTACCTACTCCCCCCCCCCCTCTCCCCCCCGATACAGGTTGAGCTGAGCTGAGCAGTACGGACATGGACATCTATCATCGACGAATGAAAACTTGCTTTTCGTAAATAATCAATTGTCATCGGGAAAATGCTCGGACAAAGCAACAAAAGTTACGGTTTCTAACACGCCTTCATATATCTAGTTACTGAGTTTGAAAGGAAACGGTACACCCTCGAACGTTATAAGCGCCCGGAGTAGTCCGGACATCCCTTCACAATGGCTAGGGACCGCCGACAGCTGCATTTCAAAGCGAGAGAGAATGGCAACACCTGCTGCCGCGAGGTGCGGACCCACTGACCTTGACCATAGCGTCATAGGCGGAGCTGTAGCGGGAGCTGCGGTCAGTCCAGCTGACCACGTAGGACAGCATCTGACCAGCCGTCTTGTCCCACGTCAGCAGGAAGTCCGTCTGGAACTCCTTGTCCGCCTTCTTCAGCAGGGACTCCACACCCATCGTGCGAGCCGGGTGCACCACCCACACCTGCACCAGTAGGGTAGACAATGACCACAACTGACTAAGGCAGTACATCAGGGAGTGACAGTGGCAATGTGTTAGGGACTGGGTGTGACACTATGTTAGAAACTGACCGGAACACTATGTGAGTGACTATGACTTTTAGATAGAAATTGACCGCAACACTATGATTGTGAGTGGCTGTGACACTATCTTTGCGAGTGACTGTGACACTGTATTTGGGAGTGACTGTGACACTATGTTTGGGAGTGAATGTGACACTATGTTTGGGATTGGCTGTATGTGTGACACTATGTTTGTCAGTGACTGATATGTAGTTAGAGATTGACCGCAACACTATCTTTCGGGAGTGACTATGACACAATGTTTGTGAGCGACTGTGACATTACGTTAGGAACTGACTGCGACACCATGCTAGGGAACGGCTGTAACTCTACTATAGGAACTAACTGTGACAGCATCAGAGAAATGAATTAAAAATACGGTACAGTATAATTAAAAAGGGTACAGCAGATGCGTTTTTGCATAAAGCATGTTGATGTTTGAGTATAAAGGCAAATCAGCTGGATAGTATACAATAGTTTAAACGACAATATTGCCGGCCGTATCTCACAATACAGTGTTAGAGATGGATGCCCCAACACAGACGACCCACCAGCCTGAACTGACCTTCATGGTTTTGTCCGTGCCCAGCTTGTCCGTGCGGTCCGTGTAGTCTCCGGTCAGATGGACGTTCATGTCCGGCAGCCTCTTGTCCCAGTTGAGCTTCAGCTCGCCCTCCATCGTGGTGGGCGTGTACCGGCCGCCGATCAGGAACTCCATGGGGCGGGGCTCGCGGAACTCCAGGCTGCCCACGCGCCGGTCGTCCACGCTGTAGGCGAAGTCAGCGTCCAGGTAAGTCCTGCCGTTGAACTTGGCCACCGTAGAGTCCTGGATTCGCCGGCTGTTGTGACTGTGATCGAACGACACGCTGAGCTGAGACGCTTCCTGGAAAGGGGTCGTCATGGCGACGCTTCCTTTGTAGTTGGTATCCGAGGAGTAGTCGTCGCCGATCTGCAGGCTGGTGTCCAAGGTGATTTCTTTCAGCAGCTCCCAGCCGGCCACGAGGTGAGCGTTGTACTTGCTGCCCAGCTGCGTACTCCGCACGGACAGCCGCAGGTCCTCCGCGTTCTTAATGGTGCTGGTGAAGGTTGTCCGACCGTCGAAGACGAAGGGCGACGTGTAGCTCCACACCGTTTCGCTGGTGATGGTGCCGATGGCCTCCGCCTTCAAAGCGTGACTCGTGGTGAAGTGGGTGATTCCCCCGTCGTGAGTGGTGGTCAGCTCCACGCTGGTCCAGCCGTCAAACGGCGTCTGGCACTTGATGTTGACCATGATAGGCCAGATGCCGGCACGCACCATGTAGGTGGAGGTCAGCGGCTCGGGTTGACTCAGCAGCCTCAGGGTGGAGCTCCCCTCCAGCCTCATGTCCGCCTCGTCAAACGTTCCGCTGGCAGTGAAAGACTCGAAGTCCTTGAAAGGCCCCGTGATCGAAACCGCCAGCCGGGTATTGTCTGTAAATTCTATTTTTCCGTCGATGGCACTGGCCAAGCCCAGTTTAAGGACAACATCCGCTGACAACTTATTTTTGCGATAGGTGTGCTTATACGTGAGCTTGTTGTCACGATATTCCGCGAAGGGAAGTCTAAAGGTCGTCGTCATGACCACGCGTCTCCACTTGTTGCGCTGGAAATCGATGGTGCCCTTCACTTCCTCGTCGTCTCTGTACTTGACGTAGACGCTGGTCTGGAAGTTGGTAGAGTCTCCGCTGTGGTTGAAAGACGCTGCGAGGTCCGTGTAGTCTTTAAAGTTGGTGCGCACGTTCACCCTGCCAGACCTTGTGACGCCCTGTTTGTACTGCGTGTCCACGCTGACTTGCTTGCCCATGTACTTGGCGGTGCTGTGGCACTTGAGGTCATCCAGCGGCCCGTCTCGCTTGAAGGTCAGTCCAATGTTGCGACCCGAGCCCTGGATCAGATATTCAAACTCGCTGCCAACATCCCAAAATTCCGGTCTGATGGTGTACTTGACGAGAGTGTCGATCTTATTGTCAGAGCCGTACATTCCGAACAGTTTCACCTCGTAACGCTTTCGCCCAGCGAACCCTATTTCGATGTCAAGGTCCTCCGTGTGAGGAGTTTTCAGGTCGGTGGTAAACGCTATCTTGTCGTCTGAGTACGCGCTAGTTACCCCCAGTTCGTACGGTCTGGAAGTCTCGCCGTACTGCACAAAGTAGCGACCTTCGAAACTGTCCTCGGTCAAACGCTGGAAGAAAGTGGTTTTGAGGAAGTCGATGTCTGGGTCAGGAGTGGCCAGCATGAACAGTCCACTGCGGCCGTCTTTGTTGGAGTAGGCCACCTCAGACTCCAGCCTGTCGCCGTTCATTCTAAATCCTGCTTTGGTCCGGAAGTCCTCCCACGTGCGTCCCTTGTGGCTCAGGATCAGCTGCATGGGCTCAGCTCCCTGCTGGTTGTTCTCGATGCTCAGCGTGCCGTCAATCTCGTTGTCCCAGTTGAGGTCGGCGCGACCTGACCAGGTCTTGCTGGGCGACACGACGGCGTCCAACCGAGTGGACAGGGAACTGGGGCCTCGCCGATGGCCAAACTTGGTCGAGAATTCCTCGAAGTTGGTGGCTGGACCGACCAGCTTGAACTTGCCCTGCACCACGTCATCTGTGTACTGGAATCCTACGTGGGTGTGCAGTGACGGCAGCTCTTTCATCGGCGTGGTCAAGTTGAAGATCACGTCCACGTCCCGGGGGAAGTCAAAGGTGTAGATGGTGTCCACCTTGTACACCTGTCGGGGATGGTAGTCCAGTGTCAGCGTGGAATGCCGCCTGTCGCCTTGCTTAGAACTCTGGCTCTTCACATCCAGGTACCTCATTTCCTTGAAAGGCGTGTCCACCCGCAGGTTTCCTCGGAACTGGTCGCGGTTTCTCCAAGAGATTTCGGAAGACACTGTGTCAAAATGAGGATCTACGGAAACACTGCATTTAGCGTTAAAGTCCTGCTGCACGTTTCCTGAATGAGAGTACTCCACAGTGAGGCTTCGGACTTCGTCGTAGGGAGTGTCCACCTTCAGTTTGAATAACTTTTTATCGCTCTCAAAATCCAGCACATTTTCAAAAGACACCGTTTTCCCAACCTCGTACTCCAAGTCGCCTTTCGTGACCCACTGGTTCCTCTTGTTCTTCTCGTGCCTGGCTTTCACGGCGACGGTTTCCACAGTGTCTTCCAAACGCAGGACGACTCTGCTGTTGCATCGGTACACATTCGTTCTGAGATTCTCGATGTCGATGTCTATGTTCAACATCGACTGATCGGCAACTTTGAGCTCCAGGGAGAGCACGTAGGGAAAGTCTGCGAACTGCACGCTGGACGTGAAGAAACAGCTGTACTCGGGGTACTTGCTCATGGTCAGACTTGTGGTCAGCTCGTGGCTGGAGGATGTGCGCTTCTGAAGATGCTTCAGCACGTAGGTGTCCTGGTCCAGTTTGAGGTTGACCGATGTGTCCATCCCAGATCTCCTGGACACCTCATGGTGGACGCGCAGTTCTGACGTGTGGTCAGACCCGTCCACGTTCCACGGACCGCGCAGTAGCGCGCTGACGTCATATCTGTTAACAATAAAGTGGTCAATCTCCTATACTGACTTCATACCTGTTTAGACATGGGTGAAGTTAACAACAAACAGACAAACAGATTGCAGCAAATTCATACTTGTTCAACTGACTGGTACTGCTTTTAACAACAAACATTTACATCCTGCGGTGTCAGAAGAAGAAAGTTGGTCGTCATTAGGTAATACCCGGATAGTAACCGCAAAGGGCCAAAAAGAGAGAAGGAAAAAAAGAAAAACGAAGAAGGAGGAAATGGAGGAAAAGAAAGGAGGAAAGGAAGAAGACGAAGAAAGATCCCTCTGTTACGACCGTTACTCACACGTTGGACACAATGTTGGCTTTGCCGTCCACTTCCAGATGCACCTGCTGACCTGGCTTGAGGTTAAGGGTGAGGGCACAGTTGACCTCGTGCAGGCTGTTTGAGTGCATCCAGGTGAGGCTGACGGGGGTGCTCAGCTGGGGCGCGTGCAGAGTCAGCGTGCCATCCGTGCTGATCTGCACCACAACACAGCACTCCAAAATGTCACGATCGCGCAGCAACTTGACAAATCATCATTAAGAGACATATTACGAGAAAAAACAACAACAAAGACACACACACACACACACACACACACACACACACACACACACACACACACACACACACACAAACAACAACAAAAAACAACAGCAACAACAAAAACCAAAACAATTAATATAAATCTGCGAACAATATTTGACTCCTTTCAGATTCATTGGAAGCTGCCCTCCACATCCATGAACTAATACATGATACAACACAAAAATCCTTCATTATTACCATCATTGTTATTACCATTGTCATTCTTTCTCTTATTTATAGCGTAATAACCTTGTAATGGCTAGGGTGCTAATATCATTATTCTCATCGTCGGTACACGCCAGTCCTGGGCAATCCCCACCATTACCCAGAATTACTCTAGTTTCATTACACACTACTAACATACTAGTTTTATTCATATCACTGTTCTCATCATAAGTACAACATTATCCAAAAGCATTCAAGTTTCATGACACACTTATAACATATTTGTTTCGTTAATATTATTATTTTTATCATCACTACACGGCAGTCTTGGGCAATCCCAAACATCACCCAGAATCATTCCAGCTTCATTACACACTAATAACATACTTGTTTCGTTAATATTATTATTCTATTCACCGGCACACGTCAGTACTGGGCAATCCACATCACCACCCCAAATCACTCTAGTCACATACCTGTTTCAGCCGTTCGTTAACCCAACCAGCGACGATAAGAATTTAATGAAAGCAGCATCCTGTGAGCAGAAACAATTGGGCTGCAAGCCAAAGACAGTGGAAAGAAGAGAAGACAAGGGTCTGAAGTGACAGTACCTGCACGTGCACCTTTCTGAAGTCGGCCTCCATGTCCGCTGCGTACTCGTCCCCGTTAACGTCCAGAAGGGCCTGGCTGGTGTAGCGCCCGTTCACGTCCTTGTGGTCGAAGGTCAGGCGGAAGCTCTGGGCACCAGGGATGCTGGACCTGAAGAACGCGGCCCCCTCCAGAACCCGTACAACCAGATCCCTTTTCTTGCTGCCAGACACGCCCATGTCCAGGAACTCTCGGTTGAAGGTGCCCTTTATCGATGTAGCCAGCCTTCCCGAGTCGTCGAAGCTGTGATCAGCGCTCACCTCCACGTGTCGCACTAGCCTGTGCGGCGTCTTCAGCCACGCCACTGCTCGGAAGCTGTCCTTAGTGATCGGCCGCCTCAAGAGAAACTTGGTGGAGTATTCTTTTCGCTTGTTTCCCAGCACGGTTTCTGCCACGGTCAGGATCCGGCGGGCGCTGTTCTCAAACTTGAGTTCAGCCTTGAGGTGCTGGTACTCTTTGACAGGGGTGAAGACCTCCAACATTCCGCCGATGTTGATGTCCTTGGGGTTAACCTTGTCCGCTAACTCCATGGTGACTCCCGCTTTCTGGCTGGGGTCATTGTCCGCGTCCCACATCACCTCCACCTTGCCACGCTTCACCGCCTCTTCTGTGTCCTTGCCTCCCTCCAGCAGACCCTGGATTCGTCGTTTTGGGTGGATGGCGTTGAAAGTAAACTTGGCGTACTTGCCTCTCTGGATGTCCGAGGTGTAGTTCATATTGTAGGTCTTGCCTTCAACGGTCAGCTTTCCTTGGCCCTTCATATGACGTAGAGCGTAGTTGCCGGACAGGTCCAGTAGGATGGGTGTGCGGCCGTGGATGCCCATCTCGCTGGAGATTTCCACAGAGTTGAGCGTTGGACGTTTGAAGGACACCACCAGCGAGTTCTTTTCTCCTTTTTGCAGGGAGGCCAGCGCTGACATTACGTGGTGAGTAGAGCTCTGTGGACAGAAACAATAATAGGGCTGCTTTACCTCTCTTGTCCATGAACCACCCCGCCCCCCTCCCTCGCCCACTCCGTCCTTCACACATAGCCATTCAATCACTCTTTTACTCTTCCATCTCTTTTGTCTTCCTCCAACTTCCTTCTCCGCCTAGCCTGTTCTTACCCTCACAGTGTACTGTGTGCGTGCGTGCGTGCGTGCGTGCGTGCGTGCGTGCGTGCGTGCGTGCGTGGTGAGTGAGTGCGTGCGTGCGTGCGTGCGTGCGTGCGTGCGTGTGTGTGTGTGTGTGTGTGTGTGAGTAAAGCAAGAACGAAAACCCACTGATCCAAGAACTGGTCAGCAGACATACCTTTTCGATGTAATCCGCATTGATTTTGACGTCACGGGCAGGGTAAGACTGCCCAGCAGGGTAGGAGAGGTCAAAGGTGGCGGACCGTTTCTTCTTGGCCTTCGCCAGCCTGAGGTGGGCGTCGAGACTCTTTCCCTTTGCGTAGCGCAGCGTGAGGTAGTCCTCCAGCTGCTTCTCGTCATGCTCGTGCTTGCCCTTCAGCTGGTACTCCAGCTCCTGCACCACACACCACCATCGCTACGGATCAGTACCCTCTCTAGCTCCGCCTTCGAATACAAAAGTTCGAGTACAACGATATTCTCTCATGAACGACTGTGTGTTGTCCGGATATTTAGCCGTCACAAACAAGCAAGCAGGCCTGCTTTCTGGTGCCCGACCTGGCTGTTACAAGGAACGTGCAGACAGTATCCAGCTAGAACAGTCTGAGGATTCAGCTTGAAGACACCGGCACTGACCTTATCGGGATACACGGCCTTGAGGTCGAAGCGGACGGTGGCCTCGGGTTGCTTGATGTTGTGGGCCACAAAGCCGGCCACCACCAGCTCCTTGCTCTTGTCAGCCCGCAGCTTGACGTTCTGACCGTGACGGATCTTCACCTCCACTTCCGTCAGCGTCTTCTTGTGGCTCACCTCCCCGTTCAGCAACAGGTTCGCCTCCGGGGTCCGCTTGGCGTCAAAGTTCCTGTGGGGCGGACAGGGATTGTGCAAGTCACGTTTCACATCACAAACCTCCAGGTGTACGGTAAAACTAAAAATACAAAACTGACTTCGCTGACGGTGTACTGAAAACTTCCAAACACCTAAAAGATGAAAAAGAACGTTTATTTTAAACTGAGAATATAAATCATGCGCAAGACATAGGTTGACCCATTTTTGCGAACAGTAAATCTACAAACAATAATGAAGAAAATTAAATGACTTAATTAGCTTAGATATTTTTTCTGCTAGTATTTCGATCTAGCTATGAGTATGGGCTTTCTGTAGCCATCGTCATCGTCGTTGCTGTTGTTGTCATAATCGTTGTTGTCATCATCACTATCATCAACACCATCATCAAACTGTCATCGTGCTCTTCACCAGCCCTCCGCTACCACGGTGACATCCCTCATACACTGTCTCCAGTTAAGGCCCCTCTAGTTGTCTCTGTAGCTCTGCACTCACAAGTTGACGCCGTATTTTCTGAGCGACGCGGTGCTGCGGTCGTGGATCTTGAGTCCCAGACTGACGAGGTTGCGCTTGAGGCTGGGCCAGAAGTGCAGGTTGTAGTCCAGTCGGGAACGCACGGCCAGCAGGGCCGCCCTCTTGCGGCTGTCGAACGACCCCACCAGGGCCTGCGCCGAGCTCTTCACCGTGGCGAACTGCGAGGACAGCTTTAAGTTGCTCTTGTAGCGCATTTTGTCTTGGCGCCCTCGCATCGACAAGGCGTCTGGACAGAAAGTACACCAAAGTGCATAACAATCAAACGCTTACACTTCTGACACATCGACATTTTGGGCGGGTATGTTTGTTTTCTCGAACATTGATCCGCTATGAAACAATGGTGTACAAAGCAAACGAAAACAACGTAGACCGTCCACAAAATAGTGACAATCGTCTTTGTTTGTAAACTGTGCTTGATCAACCAGTGCGTACCAACCACAAGACAAACTAGCTGTGCCACTACTGTCTTCGCGACTAACTGACACTGAATCGTGACTCACAATCAAAGGAGATAGGCTTCCTCAGGACGTCTTTCATATCGACCACGACGTTCGTCTTGAGCAGTTTGTTCTGCCTGTAGTCCAGACCGCCCATCACGGACAGAAGAGTTCCGTCAGGCGAGGTAACCAGCAGCGTGGGCTTCAACTTGGCCGAGAAGTCCTTGCGGTCCCTGATATCCTTGTCCAGCTGGGCCTGGATGGTGTACTCCTTGTCTGAATCCACAGTGACCGCCACGTTCGCCTTGTACGTCTTTTTTGTCTGCTGCATGGACGCTGGGCGAAGTGAAAAAGGATGAGTGTTGTGGTGTTACAATGGATACCGCTGTTGCAATTGCAAAGGGTGAGTTTCTGTGGTGTTGCAATGGATACCGCTATGTCAACTGCAAAGGATGAGTGTTGCGGTGTTACAATGGATACTGTCACGGCAATTGCAAAGGGCTGTTGTGGTGTTAAAATGAATACTGCTGTGGGAATTGCAAAGGGTGAGTTTCTGTATATATATCAGATTCATATCTGTACATTTATAACATTTAAAGAATAAAAAGAGTTAGCTGTAGGAGATGTGAGCGCACCTTTAGCAGCAACCGTCTTCCACGGTGAGAGGAGATCGGCCTCCAGCGTCTTGGCTTTGATGTTGGCCACGTAACCAAGGGAAATGGCACGGTCCACTTTGGAACCAGGGGTGTCCAGGCTAATCTGGCTTACCACTGATGAACTGGTCTGAAAACAGTATGAGTAAAGGATCGGACTTTTGATGACCCCTCTGCTCTCTGCTTATCATTGTGGACCAAAAAAGTCGGATTCGGCTGGATCTCTGGGGGAGGGGGGTGGGGGTGGCCTAGTGATGCATAAGGTCTTTCACATCTAAATATAACGCCTCAGCAATTAATTATTTGCTTGTTTGTTTGTTTTTACAGTTCGACCTAAACTGAAAAGTCATTACTGAATAAACAATGGCATTTGTTAATTGTGAATTGTAAAATATGCACACGTTAACTAATTGTGACAGGAGACATATCACCCTAACCGCTGTTGAAAAAGCTGGTCATTTGTTAAACACCATAACTGGCTATATGTCAAAACTCTGATTTAAAACAACAACAACAACAAAAACACTCATTCTGACACCCGCTCCGGGCTACTTGACTGAACTCCTGAAAGTTTAGAGACTAACCCGCCAGCTACGCTCTTCTTCTTCCATTCTTTGTCTAATTCCCTCGGTGCGCACGCACTCGCTTGGTCAGAGATCTTTTTCTGATGTTGCACAGTCTGTGTGCAATAGTCTTTCTTGCAAAGTCAGTTCATCAAATACACTCATATCTTTCAAATCATCTCACCTCTTCAAGCTATCCTACTGACTCTGTGTGTGTGTGTGTGTATGTGTGTGTGTGTGAGTGTGTGTGTGTGTGTGTGCGTGGTGCGTGCGTGCGTGCGTGCGTGCGGGCGGGCGTGCGTGCGTGCGTGCGTGCGTGCGTGCGTGCGTGGTCTGTGCGCGCGAGTTTGTTTTGGTTCTTTGCTTTGTGACGGCTGGGCTATGTGCTCCAATTTGGAGGAATAGTATATAAAAGAGTTTATTATTATTATTATCCTCCAATAGCCATAACATGATGTCAGTACATGGCAAGAACGCACATTTCGCCGACAACGTGCAGAATTAATTATGAATATGGCTAGCGCGACTGCACCTCAACATTAAAAAAAATATATATTAGGTGTGTAATTATCTTGTATTCCGTCAGTTGTTCGGGACACTTTAAGGGGCAGTCACAGACACAGACAGAAAGGGCGGTCACAGACACAGACCGAAAGGGCGGTCACTGACAGAAAAGGCGGTCATGGACACAGACAGAAAGGGCGGTGACAGACAAAGACAGAAAGGGCGGTGACAGACAAAGACAGAAAGGGCGGTGACAGACAAAGACAGAAAGGGCGGTGACAGACAAAGACAGAAAGGGCGGTGACAGACAGAAAGGGCGGTGACAGACACAGACAGAAAGCCTGCTACTGACCTGGATCTGCTTGGCGAAGAGCCGGTACCCGGAGTGCAGGTCGTGCTTGCGGAGGGTGACGGCAAGAGAGGTGGGCCCCGTGAACGGGAAGTAGGGGGCGTCCAGAGCCGTGGTAGCATTGGGGAAAGCCAGCGACGCGCACAGCTCCACCCCCACCACCTCGGCCAGCGCCCGGCCCGTGCACGCCGTCTTCTCTTTGCGGTTGGCCTGGATCATCTGCTGCTCCTTCTCGTACTCGTCGTGCACGATGTAGAATCTCGACCTGAAACAACGCGTTCGTAGGTCCGGAAATCGTGCTTCCAAAAGCACAATGGTTCAGTTAATTAAAAGCTCGAGTTAAACAAACTTAGCATTGTTATTATACGTGTATATTATTATTAAACATACATACACATGCGCGTGCAACTGAAAAAGTCACGAGCAGCTAACATTCATCCAAAACAAAACAGAACCAATATAATTTCTTAACCGTTAAATATGCAAACGCGATCTAAGCAAATATCTCACTGGAAGTCGAAGAGCTCCAGACTTTCCCTGGGCGTATCTATCTCCACACTGAAGATTTGACCTCTGGCCAGCTCCACACGCCCCTTCACGGCCGTGCTGGTGTGTAGCCGTGACGTCATCTTCAAGCCCACTTGCGTCACAAACGCGTCAACGCTCATCATGGAGGACAATTCGACAGCACCGCTGAAAAGCAGACGCGACATTGGTTTGAAAAGTTTACGCGTGCATATAGACTACGAATGTACACGAGCAGCTCTTGTTGTTGATATGTGCCAATGGTGATTTGACTTACCTACAAAAAAATAACAACAACAAACTAAACCAATACACGAATAAAAACGACCAAAGCCAAAAGCGGAATTCAGGTCTGCAAATACTGGTTTTATTGCGTTGTCACTTAGGAAGCCTGCTGTCATCCGTTGTTACCTATGTGGCAACAGACTGGGACTGTCCCACGGGAGTAGACAAGTACGTTAACCACAGCCTGCTTTTCTCAAACTGTTGAATTCACTCTTCACAAGGTGCGTCAGCGCCGTCCGTACCTGGGCTGAAGCATGACGGCCACCTCAAAGGCCTTGGACTTGATCCTCTTGAAGTCCATCTTCTGGGACGCTTGCAGCTCTACGGAAGCTGACCCGTTGACAGTGAGGTTGAGGGGCAGCCCCAGTGCTGGAAAGAGATGCAGCACAGGTACGTGAGAATAGATCCGTGATAGCTGGCATCTTTCGCAACAATAAGGTGCCAGTTAGTGGAAACAAAATTACACTCGGGGGTTTGATTACTGTAATGCTCTCCTCATGTTCACCTTCATAAAATTCAAAGAGTGATCAACTGCTAAGCTCGCCTCATCTGCTAAGCTCCTGAATCTGCCCACATCATTCCTTCACTCTACGATCTCCACTGGCTATCAGTCAACAGCTGTGAACTATCAATCAACACAAAATAGCTCTCATCTGCTTCCATATTGTCTCCGGTACTTCTCTGAGTTTCTTCATCTCTATTCTCCTTCTCGCTCTTTTCGCTCAGCCTCGGATGCTCGGATCTTCCGTGTTCCGAGATGGGCTGGAGGACCCTGGGGGAGAGATCCTTTCAATACATCGGACCTGTGATCTGGAACTCTCTTATTTTCTCTGTCTGACACTCTCTTTTTTACGTCAAAACTGAAAACCCGATCTCTTTTCTGCTGCGTACCGATTTGTCGCTTTCTTTCTTTTCTACCGACCCACTACTGGTAACACGCGCGCGCGCACAAGTGCGTGTGTGCGTGTGTGCGTGCGTGTGTGTGTGATAAAATGAGCGTTTCTGTAGGCCTTTGTAAGCACTCCCGGATCTTACGAGATGGGGCGCCATAAATAACCTGTTATTATTATTAACTCTGTTTCTGATACATGGCTCGGCCGAATCTTTAAGGCAGTGCCTCACCATACCCAAGGCAAATCTTGCGTGTTATTCTCGCGTGATGGTGGTGATCATAAAATATAAATGCTTAACTCAGTGGTAATTCTGTTCCTGATATATGACGCGGCCAAATTCAAAACAGTGCCTCATCTCGCTCAAGGCTAGTCTTGCGTGTTAGTGGTAAAAGTAAAAAGAAAACTTTGGTCCAAAACGTGAACCGTGTAAAAAACAAACAAAACAAAAACTTGCAAAACTTTGGCCGGAATAGAAATTAACGGGTGATTACATTCGGAATAACTGCAACCATAGCCGTGAGTCATTTGGAACCAACGATCGATCTTTTTTTCTGTTC
>JABMCL010003092.1:387500-452500 GCA_018857735.1 Alviniconcha marisindica | reverse complement strand
ATCTAGCAGTAGTATCTGTTGCCGTGTAGCTGATGAAAGGTCCCCTTCAAGGGGACTCCCCCCTCTCTCCCCCCACCCCCAAACAGACCGGCGAAATGCAGCATCTAGCGGCCTTGAAGAAATAATATAATAAGTCATAAGTGTATGATTGTTCTTTCCCTAATGTAAGAGATAAACAACCTATTCAGTAGTTCCTGTTGCGATTCTTCCTATCATGCCTATGTCCCTTTAGGCCACAATGTCCTATGCTAGGACCGTTTGTCCGCCCGCTCACAAATTATACATCGATCCGTACACAGTATGTTCCTTAGGGGTGTGCACGTCTGCTTGTCCGTTTCTTTATAGCTGCTCTTGTTGCCGCAGGAGTGACTGTCCCACCAGTCTCATGCCTGATGTGATTATCGACCCGGCCTTTGCTGTCTCTTATGAATCTCTCTCCTGCCCTTTTCATATGATCCTGGGTAACCGCCCTTTACTGCCTCAGGCATGACTGTCTAATTTGACCTCACAGTTAAATTTTGGGTATAGGTGTCTTTGTCTAGTTTTAGCGTGTGATGACTGTGTAATTGTCTGACAGCTTGCTGCTGCCTCAGGCGTGACCGTCTCAGCGCCCTGTGCACACACTGACCTGGTTGACCTGTTCCGCCAGCAGGGCGTGTCGCACCTGCTTCAGCACATTGTCCGAGGGACACTTCATCACGGCCAGGTAGGCGGCCACGCGCAGCTCCGAGTCCTCGCTCTGACGCAGGAACATCTCCATCACGTCATTCCGCTGGACACACACACAGACAGAAAACATCCGCAGGTAAACAACTGGTTCTGCTTCTTCTTTCATAATGCTTTGCGTCCACTGAAACCATGTAGCTTATATGGGACGGGGGAAGAATAGGGAATGAGAGCTCAGGACGACCTCCCTGTTCAAAACAGCTCCGGAGCTCTACTTGGTTTTGCTTCTGACTGCGTGCATTTACTCCCAAAAAGGTTTGCCATTTTGCCGGTGCTGGATTGCTCTCCATCACAAAACAACACACCAAAAGCAACACACAGAAAGGTCCACAGCGGTCCACCTCAGGCCCTTTGGAAGCGAAGTAACTGACATTTCACAGCTATATGACAAAAATGAAAGAGAAAATGACGACATGATAAAAAAAAAAAATACAGGCTAAATGAGGCTTGACTTTGCTGAAGTGACGTGACGTGACTGATCATGCACTGTGTAAACCACAAGAAAGAGACATGGCACAAGAAAGAGACTTACGTCAGCAGAGCAGGGCATCCGGCGGTAAGCATCAAGGGCTGCAACTCGTACATCCATGGGCAGGTCACTCTTGGTGAAGCAAGGTTGCAACCGCAGACTGACGACTTCGGATCGCCCGATGTTGCCAATGGCCCGCAAGGTCATCAAAATCTGAGACAGAAAAAGAACGGCAACATTTCAAAAACATTTTCTGCGTAATATAAACAGATGTAGAGCATTGTGAAATCGTCACTTCTATACAATTGCAGGAGAATGGGATCATAAGATCACAATATAATAGTCTAATCAACCTAACACTGAGGCCGCAATATACAGCTGCCTCTAGTCTTACACTAACTACACGTTCATTAGCTTTGTAAGCTTTGAACATCGGAATATAACTAGATATAGAGCACCATGAAACGTTCACTTCTTTATAACAACTGGAGGACTATGGGGTCACAGCATACGGCTGCCCCTACAGTTAATTAAACTAACTGCACGTTCAGCAGCGTTGTAAGCTTTACCCAAAGCAAGCCTACTAACCTGTTTGAAGTTCTTGTTGTCGACGTGACAGGCATCACCCAGGAAGCCAGTGAGCGTGTCCAGCACCATTTGCACTTCTGCGTCTTCAGCACAGCTCGGGGAACCGTCGCAGTAGTTGTTGACCAGGGCCGACACGGGCAGCAGCGCGTCCTGCTGCATCTTCTCGTTGGTCAAAAGCGGCTGGGGACACAACCACCACACTTCACACTCCTGCTACCATTGGGGACACAACCACCACACTACACACTCCTGCTACCACTGGGGACACAACCACCACACTACACACACCTGCTACCATTGGGGACACAACCACCACACTACACACACCTGCTACCACTGGGGACACAACCACCACACTACACACACCTGCTACCACTGGGGACACAACAAGCACACTACACACACCTGCTACCACTGGGGACACAACCACCACACTACACACACCTGCTACCACTGGGGACACAACAAGCACACTACACACACCTGCTACCATTGGGGACACAACCACCACACTACACACACCTGCTACCACTGGGGACACAACCACCACACTACACACACCTGCTACCACTGGGGACACAACAAGCACACTACACACACCTGCTACCACTGGGGACACAACCACCACACTACACACACCTGCTACCACTGGGGACACAACCACCACACTACACACACCTGCTACCACTGGGGACACAACCACCACACTACACACACCTGCTACCACTGGGGACACAACCACCACACTACACACACCTGCTACCACTGGGGACACAACAAGCACACTACACACACCTGCTACCACTGGGGACACAACCACCACACTACACACACCTGCTACCACTGGGGACACAACAAGCACACTACACACACCTGCTACCACTTGGGGAACACAACCACCACCACCAACTACACACCTGCTACCACTGGGGACACAACAAGCACACTACACACACCTGCTACCACTGGGGACACAACCACCACACTACACACACCTGCTGTCATTGGGGACACAACAAGCACACTACACACACCTGCTACCACTGGGGACAAACCACCACACTACACACACCTGCTGTCATTGGGGACACAACCACCACACTACACACACCTGCTACCACTGGGGACACAACAAGCACACTACACACACCTGCTACCACTGGGGACACAACCACCACACTACACACACCTGCTGTCATTGGGGACACAACAAGCACACTACACACACCTGCTACCATTGGGGACACAACCACCACACTACACACACCTGCTACCACTGGGGACACAACAAGCACACTACACACACCTGCTACCACTGGGGACACAACCACCACACTACACACACCTGCTGCCATTGGGGACACAACAAGCACACTACACACTCCTGCTACCACTGGGGACACAACAAGCACACTACACACACCTGCTGCCATTGGGGACACAACAAGCACACTACACACTCCTGCTACCATTGGGGACACAACCACCACACTACACACACCTGCTACCACTGGGGACACAACCACCACACTACGCACACCTGTTGCCACCGGAGACACAGCAACCACACTACACATACCTGCTACCACTGGGGACACAACCACCACACTACACACACCTGCTACCACTGGGGACACAACCACCACACTACACACACCTGCTACCATTGGGGACACAACCACCACACTACACACACCTGCTACCACTGGGGACACAACCACCACACTACACACACCTGCTACCACTGGGGACACAACAAGCACACTACACACACCTGCTACCACTGGGGACACAACCACCACACTACACACACCTGCTACCACTGGGGACACAACAAGCACACTACACACACCTGCTACCATTGGGGACACAACCACCACACTACACACACCTGCTACCACTGGGGACACAACAAGCACACTACACACACCTGCTACCACTGGGGACACAACCACCACACTACACACACCTGCTGTCATTGGGGACACAACAAGCACACTACACACACCTGCTACCATTGGGGACACAACCACCACACTACACACACCTGCTGTCATTGGGGACACAACCACCACACTACACACACCTGCTACCACTGGGGACACAACAAGCACACTACACACACCTGCTACCACTGGGGACACAACCACCACACTACACACACCTGCTGTCATTGGGGACACAACAAGCACACTACACACACCTGCTACCATTGGGGACACAACCACCACACTACACACACCTGCTACCACTGGGGACACAACAAGCACACTACACACTCCTGCTACCACTGGGGACACAACCACCACACTACACACACCTGCTGCCATTGGGGACACAACAAGCACACTACACACTCCTGCTACCACTGGGGACACAACAAGCACACTACACACACCTGCTGCCATTGGGGACACAACAAGCACACTACACACTCCTGCTACCATTGGGGACACAACCACCACACTACACACACCTGCTACCACTGGGGACACAACCACCACACTACGCACACCTGTTGCCACCGGAGACACAGCAACCACACTACACATACCTGCTACCACTGGGGACACAACCACCATACTGCACACACCTGCTGCCATCGGAGACACAGCAACCACACTACACATACCTGCACCGGCAAACACTGGGACACAACCACACTACACACACCTCAACCACCGGGGACACGACAGCCACATTACACATCTGCACCTGGAACTACTAGCAGAATCACAGAGTGGTGTCAAAAATGAGTCAACTTCTGTTGTCAAAGAGGGTTTGATGTGCATACCTGAACTGCGGCAACCATGTCTTTAGTTGGATTTGGCAGGAACGCAAGTGACGTCAGCCAAAAGGTAGCCTGCACGTCCTTCACCTCATCTGACGTCAAAAGGTCACCCATCATGCGCAAAGCGGCTCCCGTTGCGACCATGGGCAGCGCATCTTGGAAGAACTTCCTGAAAATAATGATCATCAATAACACATGTAATTTCACAGACGTGAAATCTGACAACCTATCTGTCACATATGCACACACACGCACGCGCATGCACGCACACACTCACTCACGCACACACATACACACACACACGCACACACACACTCTGCCTGCCTGCCTGCCTGCCTGCCTGCCTGTCTCTCTCTCTCTCTCTCTCCTCTCTCTCTCTCTCTCTCTCTCTCTCTCTCTCTCTCTCTCTCTCTCTCTCTCACACACCACACACACACACACATGTCACATGCATGCCATGACACACCCAAGCACACGGCAAAAACACACGTGCGCCCGCGTATAAACATACTCTGTGCACATCTTCTCCAGTGAACCGTGCGAGCATTACCTTGCTGTTGGGTTAACTTCCAAGGTATCAGTCGAAATAAACACAGAGACTTGCCGTCACCCACCATGACGTGCAACCAACCACTGACATAGCTATCAAGTGTTCTGTCAAAGCACATGTTTTCGTGCATCCTGTTGCACGAGAAGCATGTTTTTCACGGGCTAGCCGAGACTCCAGGGGTTGACAAACAACGGGCGCAGAATACTGTGGGAAATGTTTAAGGATGTACAAGCTGGAAAGACGCCCACAACAAAGAAGATTTATTTTTCGCAAGCACCTGTCAGTAGTTCGTTTTGTGAACACTTTCTTTTGTCCAAAGTCCAGACAGTTTCGACAAAAGCAAAAGGAACTAGCCGCTTACCCGGCGCATCTGGGTTTATTTATTCATTAAGTTTATTTCTCTCGTTATTTCTGCGGAATTATACTGATATTCTGACACCAGTTCTACTGGTAAGTAAACGTGGCTCGTGCTCTGGTTTTATACCTGCTGACGCTGGGTCCCAACTTTGCAAGATTGCAATGCTTATGGCTAAAACTCTGCAAAAATAATACAGATTTCTCTGCTTTTTGCCAGTGGAAGAGACCTTTAAGTACACGATCCAACCTTTAGCTATCCCCATTCGTTCGGTCTAAACAGTTACAATAACATACAGAAAAAGTTCAGTGTTCAAGTCTTTGCCAACACTACAAGACTTTAGTAGTGTATATATCAGTCTCACGATGTCAGCAATACCTGGTTTTCTTGGAGTTGTCCGAGCAGATCTTGTTTCGCTGCAGTTGCCTGTCCAGATCCCGGAGATCGGAGTAGTCCAGGTTCCGCATCAGATGCACCAGGTCTCCGAAGATATGGGGCACCTGCATGAGACGAATAAAAGCACCAGGAATAACAGGTGATAGTGTTTGCGAGTGAGTAAGTGAGTCATTCAGCCATTCAGTCAGCCCACCCGTCAGTATGTCAGCTCGTATTAATATGGCTGACTGACTGAGAGAGTGAGTGAGCCATTTAGCCATTCAGTTTGCCTATCCGTCAGCAAGCAAGCCAGTATTAATATGAGTGAGTGAGTGAGTGAGTGAAAGAGTAAACACATCTCACTGCGATATTCATGCCACAGAAGAAGTGTGCCGCGACTGAGTGTGGATGTATTGTTTTTAGCGTCAAGCGGAGAAAGTATAATACACGCACATAATGATCTATTACCTAAAGCAAAAAGAAAACGTGAACAAACCAACGTCAGCAATAATGTAACTAACTTCATACCTGTGGTCGAATGTCCACTTTGGTCACCTCACAGACTTCCTCCAGCTTGTTCTTCACGTCCGCGAAGACGGAATCTCCTTTGTTCATGCCCTGTTTGTGTTCAAACGCCAGCGTCGTGCGTCTGCTCACTGGACCTGTGAACAATGACACAGGCCAACAAGTCAGTGCCGCAAGTTCTACCTTTAAGCTTTTTTTGATATCATGACCTAAATCAAACGCATAATTACAGGCTTTCTGATAAATCGATAGCATCAAATAAGGAACATACAATCGCCAAGTCGACCGCTTTGTCAGACGATCGGTTGTCTTGCTTGGTCCGTCCATACAACTTAATGTACACGCATCTGCATACAACAGCCGGACAGGCGTTGGTCCATCGGTCGAGGGATCGAGCGAGTGAGTGAAGTGAGTAAGTAAGTCAGTCGGTCAGTCAGTTAGTTGGTAGACGGTAAAAAAAAAAAAAGTAAGCTCTTTGCGTCCTGATTTCATTCAATTAAAATTCAAGAAAGCATGTAATCAGTAGATGGCGTTGGTAAACTTCTGGCCGAAATAGGACCTGTCACAGCCAACAGCTCACCTTTCCGCGTCTGGACTCCGGCGGACTTTGCACGGAAGGTGAGAGTCTGCACTGTCTCGGTGACAGCGCCGCTCGTGGCCTTGGAGAAGGGTCTGAACACGTGCACCTCGGTACAGCTGCTGCGCTGTAGGATGCCCTCACTCTGGCTGACGTCATGCTCACACTCGTGACTGCTCTTCATCAACGGCAGCGACTGCAGACTCTGCACAGGGACACACACGGACGTCGTGTTTCTGACAGGATTCCCGCTTCGTTGTCAGAAGTTGTGGTCTGTACAATTTCACCTTTCCCATGGGGAATTCACACGCTAACATACATATGTCGTGTTTCTACATCACCTTTCCCTCTGGGAATTCACATGCTAACAAACAGATGTCGTGTTTCTGACAGGATTCTCGTTTTGTTCCCGTTTGTGGTTAGCACAGTTTCACCGTTCCCATGGGGAATTCGAGTCGGTTTCCCGGAGGACAGCTAGCTTCTATAGAGTGGCGCTACCCATCCTGGTGTTGGTGACATTTATAAAGGGTCTTGCTAGTACAACGGTTTTCGTTGCCGTGGTGTCGGACAGTCAACCCGCCACGTTCTGACATTAGGGAAGGGGGAAGGGGGGGGGGGTCCTGCAATGTCAGGTGTAACTTGCCGGTCCCCAGTCCCGTGTAGTAAGGAAACCAGCCTTCTAAAATATGTTCTTCCCATAAAGTAGACGATATAGCAGTAACAACTTAAAATCAAAGATGTTTCAATATGCTCCCTTGATTATATATTCAGTTTCTAATCAATAGCGATTACCGGGACTGGCCGAAAACATAACAACTAGTGTCCTAGCTCGCCCATGTTGCAAACACCTCCTTTTGGGTACTGACAACGAAAGTTGGGTCTCACGTCGCCCGAGAAACAAGATCAAAGAAGCCGCGATCAGCCGTTAGGCCAGTTGTGTGACAGCGAGTCCTGCAAATTGTCACTGATGCAGGCTGGATTCTAAATTGAAAATGTAATCAACAAACAAAACCCTCGATTGCAAATATTATTTTGAGTTGTCAAAAGTAAGCTAGATTATAAACTGAAAATGTAATCAAAGGAGCATCACCAAACAAGCCTTGATTGCCGGTATCATTTTCATCACTAAAACGAAAATGTTGAAGAAAGACCAGTCTTTCAGGACAAAACATTTTTTGAGAAGGCTATAGTCGTCAGACTAACTAACCACAGCGAAATTCCCTTAATTGTTACTTCACATGAAGACGAAAAAACGGAAAAAGAAAAACAAAACAAAAACAAAAATGACACATTGCCTAAAAATAAGTTCCTTCCACTTTCTTTTTTATTGGTAAAATACTTTTACTTTTGTCTATTTTTATTAATTTTTTTGGCTTCAAAATGACCAAAAAATCAAGAAAAATTTGCACATTTTGATGTTTATGTTCCTGTTGATTTTCGTGTGTGTGTGTGTGTGTGTGTGTGTGTGTGTGTGTGTGTGTGTGTGTGTGTGTGTGTGTGTGTGTGTGTGTGTGTGTGTGTGTGTGGTTAGTTTGTTTGATTTGGAAAAGCCGTGCTCCGATCCCAAGATCTTTATACTTGAAAAACAAACGCTCTGCCGTTAGCAACCTTCCCACGTAATTGTCCTGTATAGATAATCACAAGCGTTCAGTCGGAACTTGTTGTGTTTAGACAACAAAACGTTACAGCCATTTTTAGTTTCATTCTGGCACAGCTGCAGTAAGAACTTTGTCAGATTAACTCACGTTCGGCGACCGGTACGGGGTGGACAGCAGCGAGGTGCGATAGTCGTGTCTGTCAGTGCACGACAGCATGTCCTTGACCTTGGTCACCTTCATCGTCTTCCAGCCCTTCTGCGTCACTCTGTAATGCGTGGGACAATGACCGGTGACGTCGACCTGAAAAATGTACGTCATGGGTAAAGTCAGTGAAAGACCGTTTCACGCAGACATTAAATCATTACTAAATTGATTGTTACACGCTATCTTTCAAATCAGCAAGAGAGCATTAGTGGTGAAACTATGATCGTTTACATCCGTAGGACTTGGCACAGTTGTGCCTTTTACTGTTTTAGTGAAACTGTTGAGAACTACGAATGGAAGGTTTAATTTATCGTGGAGGGACGAATTTAACACGCCGCGACGGCAAGCCGCGCATTATGAATCAAGAGTGCGTCATGTGAACACAAGACAAAGCTTACGATGCATAACATAACACGTGAGCGAACATTGTTCGTGGGAACTTAGGAAATCCTCATTAAGGCTTACGATAAAAAATCATTACAAAAAAATCAAATAATACTTTAATAGGCTTACCACTCAAGTGTGACTGGGGAAGCGGTTCATACTTCAATACTGACGTCTATCAGAAATTGTGGGGTCAAATAAACTTTACATTTCTGGCTTTGATCCTTGTCAACATATTGACCTTTTCCCCAGAAATTCCGGATCGCCTTTTCACAACAGTCTTGCAGAGATGGTTGAAGAAGGCGAGTGGGAAGGGCGAGAGCTAAAGAGTGGGACAAGGGTCAAACCTCTTTGAGCTGCTCCTCTCGGTCCAACTGCCGCATGGAGTTCTGGAACGAGGTCAGAACCCCACGCTTGACGTTGAGTGCCCACAGCACTTCGTCGTCGTCTGGACACAGTTCTCCCACTGCGCCATCGTAGAACGCAAAGCGCAGGGCCCGGTCCTCCAGGGCGCGCCGAGCACGCGACATGTCGTCTGCTCCAACCATCCGACTGGGAGTTTGTTCGTGAGATCGTTTGATGGCCACGTCCGTCAGCTGAAAACAGCACGCAGGGAAATGGAAATGGCTGTCTTTATAAGATAAGCAACAGTTATATTGCTTCTTCTTCCTCCCCCGGTGAGCTACCGCGGATACAGGAATGGAGGACCTTTCTACTAAAAATTAAAAATTAGAAGATATCAAAGGGTCTCTGATCTCTTAAGCTATGAGCATGTCAGTACACACCTTTGAGTGCTTTGTATACTGCCAGGAATTACGCCTTCCTGGTTCACCCAACTTCATTTTTTTTTCCAATCCCCTTCACATAATTACACAGTGGTGTGTAAAGTAAATGAGACTGTCAGCTTGACAACTGCTGGATCCCGTGTCGCCTCGCTATGGCCTCTGTAGTTGACAGGGCGTTAACCGCTTACTGTTGTTCCTCCACAGAACCAGCAAGGAATAGAACCAGCTCCCACCAGAGGCAACAGCAGCCAACACAAAGGTGTCAAGGGCCTGCTGAAGAAGCATCAGCGTTTTTTTTTTTTTTTTTCCAACAGAACCCTCCACCCCACCCCAGGAAGACTGATAGTTATAAAATAATCAGCCTGATGATTGTGGTCACTGTACGGAAGGAGAAAAACCGTCAGGCTACTACCTCCTGTGACCAGCAGATATAATGCGCTCGACCACTGACTTACCCGCAGCGCCATCTCGCATTGGCCCAGCACCTCCACCGTGGCGGTGGCGGTGACGGTGATGATGGCCGTGTCCTCCGCCGCCCCGGACATGGTGGTGCGTGTCTCCGCTTCGTACCGGTACTCGTAGCTGGACCCCGCTTCATACTTGTACTTGCTGCCATCTGCACCACCACAGCACAGAAAACACACTGCAGTGCGGTGCTCAAACAACTCTGCATCACCATAGCACAGAAAACACACAGCGCACAAAACACTGCAGTGCGGTGCTCAAACTGCCTGCAGCACCACAGCACACAAAACACACAGCGCACAGAACACAGCACACAAAACACACAGCGCACAAAACACAGCACACAAAACACACAGCGCACAAAACACAGCGCACAAAACACACACTGCAATGTGATGCTCAAATTATCCTGTGGACTGGTGGAGTTCTTTTTGGACGAGTTCAGCAGGAGAAATCTTACAGAGGAAAATAAATTGAAGACTGGAAAATATTGATAGGCTTCACTCAGACTTATTTGATTTGTTTCTCTTTTTATTCGTTGGGGACACACACACACACACACACACACACACACACACACACACACACACACACACACACAGTTCTCAGAGGTAATTTTTGTGGGGAATAAAATTTGACAATACTGAAATTTCTTTGTTTTTCAATAGAGACTTGTATTCTGAGGCAACAGGCCACATAACCGTGCGTGGTCTCCGCACCCTGGTACTCACAGGACCGTAGTAACAACAACAACAACAACAACAACAACAACAACAGACCCCCTCTCTGCGATGCATTTGTGCAGAATATTTAGGTTGCACGCACACTGGCCGGGTATCTTTTTTTTTAAAGATACCCGGCCAGTGTGCGTGCAACCCAATTTTTAAAGTACCAGTGCACACATTGGACCTTCTGTAAACTTGATGCCGGGTTCCATAACGCAATCAGGCAACAGCATTAGCACGCCATTAAGCCAGAGAGCCGGGTTCAGGCACTTGTCGGGCAGCACAGAAAGGTGAACGCCCGCGAGTCTTCAAGTGTAAACACTCTCCGCTCAAACGTGGTCAGGGGTAAAGCAGCAGCACAGCCGTAATGCGCCGATAAACACAAGAAAAACAAAGTCTGCACTCCTCGGAGTCTGACACCGCCTGATAAATAACAAAAACCGCGACCGGATTACATATCAGCGGGGAGGCTGGTTCAGCGTGTGGCCACAGGTGCCAGCCATGGTGAAGGGTGTTGTGAACCAGCCTGCGTAAGGATAAAGCTGACAAAACATTAACAATGTGCAGAACTAGTCAGCACTGATAAGGACGAATCAGCTGGCATAAGCATGGTGTGAGCTAGCATAAGCATGCATAAGCTAGCATAAGCATGCTCAGCACACAATAACATTTTAAAGAGAGAGAGAGAGAGAGAGAGAGAGAGAGAGAGAGAGAGAGAGAGAGAGAGAGAGACAGACAGACAGACAGACAGACAGACAGACAGACAGACAGACAGACAGACAGACAGACAGAGACACAGAGAGACATAGACCGGCAGACCGGCCGGCAGACAGACATGACAGACAGACAGAGACAGAGTAAGGGGATGAGGGCATATGTGCGTGACAGACCCTTGTTAAACGGAAGCAGTGAGGTTTTGTAGTCTGCACAAGAAGGGGAGAATGGGGTTGCGGTCAGTGTCAGAGATGTGAGCGACTGATATTAAGGTAAACTGGACTGGTTGGAATGGTGCCAGAAGAGGTGGCACTAGTTTTTATGTCATATGTTTGGCACTGTCCAGACACTTGCCACGCGCCTATCACGTGCATCAGCGTGGAGAAGGGTTCAAATCTTGCATTCAATGCATTCAGCAGTGGCAATTAATGTCAATTGCTCTTTCCTATTAATAAAGTCCATTATTTCATCCTCTTTCCTGACCAGCTGACACGGTCTGCACGGGGCCAGTGTTCAAGTCAGAGTTCAGGTCCACAGTCCAGCTCGTGACGTTACAAGAACACTTCATATATGACACAATGGTGTGTGACTCAAGTAGCATCCGTATGCTCTCCGTCCGGACCTAATATTTCCGCACCAATTTCCTGTAGCAGTTCAGAGATCGTTGATGAGCTCAAGTGATGGAAGCTCTTACACAATCAGGACACGGTCTGAAATAGCTCTTCCCCCCTCCCCCCCTGCCCCAAACACACCCACACACACACGCGCGCGCGCGCGCACACAAACACACACGCGCGCGCGCGCGCACAAACACGCACGTATGCCCCCGCCCCCTCCCTTCCCTCCCAACTGCTTCGACGTAAGGTTTGCCAGAAATCTCATGCAGTGACTTCGAATTCGTTGTGTTGATTGACTTTGGCTCCAGGACTTTGGCTGACAGGGGTGACACTGACATGTCAGGTTGACATGAATACTGACGATGATGTCAGAGACACAATAGGACGGACGAGCCAAAGACACCAACGAGAAACTCGAACTCGAAAACTTTAATACTCAAGGATAGGTCCATTTGGACCTATCTAACAGTCAGTCCTTGTTATACTACAAACACAAATAAACACGACAATACCACAAACAAATATTATAAGCATGATTAAGTAATTCATTAATGCAGTTTCACAGTTCCTACAAATGTGCAGAAGCATCAGAATTAAATTTCTTTCAAGGGCATACATGACTGTATACAACACTCAAATATTTAGGCAAAGGTGTGATCAAACAAATCCGTCCAAATTTGACGAAAGGTTAAATTCTCAGACATATACTTGTGCAGATTACGTTTGAAACAAGGAAGACATGATTTTATATTTTGAGGCAGGAAGTTATAGAGGGACGCTCCAGCGAAGGATATGCTAGTTTTAAATAAGAAATAAGAAAGACAAACGCAGCCACTTGCAAAATCACATAGAAGCATCATGCAGTGCAGTTAGTTACCAAACTCCAAGCACTGGTTGACGACCTACGTACGAGTCAAACACTTATAATCATCAAAGACAAAGGCCTACAATTGTAAATCGCTGTCAGCCAATCATTTGACACAGAAGATGTAAAATGTGATTTTTTTCATTGCCACCCCAGATTAATTATTTTGAAATAAAGGCATTGTGGATGCAGTGTGATAAAAGTGTGAATTGCACGCAATGGCACGGGCCGTACAGGGTGGTATGATCGGTCAGCCCACTGCCGGGTATCGGACAAGGTGATGACAGCGGGACAAATCAATGGCATATTTCTCTTATCACCCGCGGTGGATCTGTAGTCACACACGGGGCTATCGATGGTGGGTCACGTATGGCAACGGCGATTGAGTAATCACAATTGAAAATGATAACTCTCCTACTTCACAAGATCTGTGCGTGATAAGTCGACTATATCGGAATTTCCCAGTTAGCGGTTATCAGGATCGTTACATTTTATCCACGGATTTCATAACCAAGTCAGTTCAGATGAACTTTCTACGGCCATTGCTTGCTGGGGTCTCTTTATATATATATATATATATATATATATATATATATATAAAATAGCTATAAAGAGACCCTATATAGATATATATGTATATATATAACCTGTCATACAACAACTGACAGAATCTGGCACTTTTAGCTGAACATACAGCCCGTTTAACACTGGAATCTATGACATGTGCCAACAGCTGATTTGGCGTCCAATCTATGGCCGCGCGCGCGCGTGTATGTGTGTGTATTTGTATGTGCATGCGTGCGTGCTTGTGTGCTTGTGTGCTTGTGTACGCCCATGCGCGTGTGTACGTGTGTGCGCGTGCGTGCGTGTGTTGTGTGCGTGCGTACGCGCATGCGCGCGCGCGCGTGTGTGTTTGTGTGTGTGTGTGCAACATTAGCTAGTCTGCATAAAATGGAAGATGGAATTGTAACATAGCATAACACTTGATCTGTTGCCCACACATTGCGTGGCAAGGCAACACAGAAGAGACACATCTGGCAAATTTAGAATCAGGGTGGTTTAGCACGCCTGCTGGTGTTATACTCTCCCTACGTGAAGGCATCGTACACGATCTTGTGAGGTGGCCACCGTCTTGTGCTTGCCGAGCCTTGATCGAACCATTACCTCGTTTATAAAGGTGCGAATGGAAGGAGTCGATGCTATAAGTAATGTGTACGCGCAGTCTATGGCCAAGGAGGGAAGGTTAATGAGCTAGCTACCTTGCTTGTAGTTAACAGCAGTACTACTGTATTTATACAGCGCCACCTTGCTAGTGTGTGTGTGTGTGTGTGTGTGTGTGTGTGTGTGTGTGTGGTGTTGGGGGGGGGGGGATTTGCAGCAGACTTCAGCTTTGTCCCCCCAAAAAACAACACCCCGCATGTACCCAGCACGACCCAGCGACTAAATCGCGCGTCATTCGTGGGCCCGGATATTACCCAACACGCCAGGAAAGAGACTAAATAGTGTTACAACGCAGTCCCTGATGTCAGCCCAGCCGAGCTCGCCAGGACGGCGATCAATCGGGGGTCTGGCACAATGGCGTAATATGACCGACTGACACAGCTGCAGGGATGTCGTTTGCTTCTTTGCCCGCAAAGATGAAAGTGGGCCTTACTTGCACACTCCGAGCATCGCTTTCCGGCACCCTCCTCCAAACTCTGCCAGATTTAGTTACGCCACTGAAGGGGCACTCTTTATCTCCGCGCAGACGTCCAGCGACCAGGTCAGCGCCGTCGGAAAGGTTGTAGAAACAACCTAGCGCCTAAGCACGCACGTAAACATGAGACGCATCCACCCCTGGTAAAAAAAAAGAGTTCCGTCTCGATTCACACGATTGTGGTTTTATTTGCGCTGGTCTAAACTTTGTTGGCGGCTATAAATGACACGCCTTGTTTTATTTGAGTTGTTTGTAACAAACTTACTACTGTTTGAGCACCAACAAAAAAACTGCTCCTTAGCTGACAGTTTTCTGGACCCTACAGCGTAACTAAATACAACAGTGGTTGAAGGAAGGATGTCGTAAAGCAGTGCTTGGAGTTTGCCTTACTTGTAGTCCAGTTTACCGAAATGCACGCCGCTGACGCAAATCAGTGACGGCTACTGACTACGATCACATACTTTTCGCTATTAGACGGCTTAATATATATATGCATACATTTCAGACGCAGAGAATACGATTTTGCCATTTTACGTCCTTCATAGGCCATGTGCATCACGTGTAAACCGTCCAGTTGGCTACGTAGTTATTTCAGTTTATGGGGGAAATCCATTACGTTCAAAGTTCTTACCTGGACAGCGAGTTGAGCACACGTCAGTTCCTGCTTGCCACTGGACAGGCCCTGAAACAGGACACGAACCGGCGTCATAGCCTACCAATCCAGAAACCGGTGTCACTGTCAGTCAGTAAAAACACACCAAGAACACACACACACACACACACACACACACACACACACACACACACACACACACACACACACACACACACACACACACACAATCAACAAACCACCACAAACCGCGATGTCGGTCTCCCCTGCCCTCCAAAAAATCCAACAACAACCAAAGCAAACAAAACAACAACAATAACAACAAACCAAAAACCACAAAAATCAACAAAAAACACAAAAACAAAACAAAAAACAAACAAACAAAAAACAAAACAAAACAAAAACAAAAAACGGTGTAGTTACGTCAGTTGAATGTAGTAAGCGGTGTGACTGTCAGTCCAGAAAAAACGATGTCATGTCATCATTCCACGAAACTGCGTCACTGTCAGTAATTTTAAAGAAACGGTTCACTCTCTGTCACTATCAGTCCGAAAATGGCGTCATTGCCGATCATTCCAGAAGGGTGTAAATAATAATGTACATTTATCATGCGCTCATCAACGCCCTGAGCGCTCACATCATACATATTAACCTAAATATGATATTATATGCACACGCACCAAAACAACCCACACCAAGCACCATACGGAAAGACACCCCCCCCCCCCCCCCCGAACAACAACAACACAACCCCCCTTCCCCCCACAAAACAACAACAACAGAAACAATGAATTCAAATGTGTACACTGATATGCATCGTACATCACACACACACACACACACACACACACACACACACACACACACACACACACACACACACACACACACACACACACACACATACACACACACACTGTAGCAGAAACTGTGTACTGATATTAGTTGGGGCGAAAATACTGTGAGAGGAGGAATGATCTGTCAAACCATTTACACTGTACACGATCACTTTTGTGGATATATATATATAAAATATTATTTAGATTCTTTTCTAGCTGACTTGGCAAAGAGCCTACGGCTGATTGCAAGGTGATAGTTGAAACTGTCTGGCAACTGCATGATGAACTACGCCAAGGCTTTGCCATCTAGTGGCTCATTTTAATAACCCTGAAAAAACGGCCACTCCAAATCTGCCACACGGTTTTAGGTTTTTTACCCAAGGCACGTTTCTCCTTCCTCCACCTCAAGGGGTGTGAAACTGATTGCAGTTAAATTTGAGGTAGACCAGTGCATAAGCCTTACGTGTGAAACTGTTTGCATGTAATTAACCAGGCATGTTCTTAATGATTCAGGTAGGTAGAATGCATAATTATGTGAAACTGTTTCATTTGAATGGAGGTAGCAGGATAAGCCTTCTTAAAGCTGTTCATGTTGTAGGTAAACCGTGCTTAAAAAGGTCGTTGATTTTGTGGGGTGCCAGTGCATAAGCCTTACGTGTGAAACTATTGCGTTAAAAACCTTTAAAAGTTGGTGAAGTGTTTATTTGGGGATAACCAGTGATGCCTTCTTAAAAAACGTTGCGTTTGGGGGTAGAAAATTTTTACGGGAAATTTTCGTTTTGGGGGTTTTTTTAAACTGTTGCAGTTTGGGGTTTGGACCGGGGAAGGACTGCATTTTAAGGAGGAGCCTAAAATTTGAAAACAAAAATTTTAAACCACATAAGCCTTACGTGTGAAACTGATTGCATGTTGAATGGAGGTAGACCACTGCATAAGCCTTCCACCTGTAGAGGCTTTGCGGAAATAGTTGCTACGGTTTGAACATCTGTGCATAATTGTTCCAAAAGGTTGCTTAAATTTCGAGCTTGAGTATACTTTGATACGACCAGCAAAGGAAGAAGCAACCCCCGTGAATTTACGTAATATATAAAACCGCACTACCCCATCTCGGTCTTTGAAGAGCTAGCAACGTGGGTGTAGCCAAATATATATATATATATATATAAACATAATGCTATTATTATATATGTGTATACACCCACACGGCTAGCCCTAGCAAAGACTGAGATTGGGTAGTGCGGATTTTCCGTCCTGCAGTAGTCTGGAATGTTCTTTACCATTTCGGACTGGAACATGTGGTCGCCATTTGTCAATAATTTCCATGGCATATATTATGGGTGTGCCTGTGTGTCAGCTGCCCT
The DNA here is from genome assembly GCA_018857735.1 of Alviniconcha marisindica. NCBI lineage: Eukaryota > Metazoa > Mollusca > Gastropoda > Provannidae > Alviniconcha > Alviniconcha marisindica. Next base: position 434,678 of record JABMCL010003092.1, on the reverse strand, counting down.
GTGTTCGAGGTTTACACAACAGGGATACGGCTTTGAGCCAGCTTTTAGCCTACTCTTTTTTCTTCGTCTTCTGTTTCGTCGTTTCTTCTCATTGTTGTTGCTGTTGTCGTTTCTTCTTCTCCTTTCTATTCTCAATGTCAACAAACTTTTCTTTCAGCACCTTCTTTTTCTTCGTTTTGTAGCCTTTCTTTCTTCTGTTCAACCGGCCAGACGTTTCCTTCTTCTGGTCTCCTCTCCATGAAATTGCCAAACAACTGCGACACGCAGCAGTCTTCCATGGAAATTCAGTGTCAGTTTGGCAGGTTCAGAACACATCATGAGTCAGTGTTACACTAAATGACTGCGGTAACAAGTTCTGTCCTTTCTGTGATTCGACCGACTGGTTTATAATTTTCCTTCAGATGTGCCTTCTATTTGTCGATGCTCGGTTTCACTGTCATCGCCAAAGATAAAAGTTCAGCCAAGCATGAAATTAAAGTTTACTTAAGAACATAACACTAAAAACAAAAATTATATATATCTCTCTCTGTGTCTGTTCAGACACACACACACACACACACACACACACACACACACACACACACAAAAAACCCCAAAACAGGGGGGTTTTTGGGGCCCGACTTTTTGGTGACTTTTTATTGCAAAGGGGGGTAATTTTTTTCGAGCCTCGGTTTGGAATTTGAAACAAAAAGCCGCTGATCCTTTTTTGGAGAAAAGAAAAAGAAGACGGCCAGCGCCACCCTTGGATTTTGTTGCTCGGGGCAACAGAACCGACCTTGGGGGTGGCCTAGGCCTTTGTTCGTCGTTTCTGTTAACAACGTCCGTAGCCTGGAAGACTGGGGTAAGACACAGTAACATGACCCACATCTCGGAAGTAACTTCTTTACGCCAGTCCTTGACAAATCAAATCAGAGCAAGAAGAAGCTGGAGCCGAGAACAGAGAGGAGAGGAGAGAGAGGCGGGGTTGGGGGGTGGGGGATGGGGGGCGGGGGTGGAGTAGCGGCCATAGTCATGTAGGTGTTGCAAAAACAAAGACTGACTCGATCACTGCACGCAGCACTTGGGAGAAAAAGAGCGGAGTACGTCCAGCAGGACTGACTTTCAGGCGAGCAGACTTTCAGGTAAAACACATGCATCAAGTTTATATATATATATATATATATATATATATATATATATATATATATATGACGTCAACTCAAATAAATAGATGTATCAACGCAACAAAGACAGCTACAGATGTGTCGACTCAGCTGTGACAAACAGATATATATATGCACCAACTCAACTAAGACTAACATATGAATTAGCTCAACGATGACAAACAGATGTATCAAGTCAACGATGACAAACAGGTGTATCAAATCAAGAAAAGAAGAAGAAAAAATGCACAATAAAACAGCCTGGTTGCATGTAGATGGATGGATGCACGGACTGCATTCAGTGTCACCCGGCTGAATGCAAAACATCAACTAGCCAGTCTTTTGGGGAGCGAATATATATATATATTTTTTAAAATATATACTTTATATATATATATATATATATATATATATATATATGAGCCTGTGCCAAAAGGTGCTCGGCGAGGACCTTTCCATTTTTTGGTCGAAAATGTTTCCCTTCAGGAAAAAGTTTTCTCTGAAAAAACCAAACTTTATTGAAAGATTATGCATCAAAGAGATAATAAAATAAACTTGACCCCCAAAGTCAGTTTTAGTTAGTAAAATATGAAAATTTACCCAAGTCCGGGCCGAAAATCGGAAAAGGGAAGGGGTTTGGACATTTCGGGTGCCCCCCTTCAGTTGTCTTTTTTTGGGTTTTGCATCTTTCTTTTTTAAGGAAATTTTTCCCCTTTGCTGCTTGACAGGACATTTCAAAGCTTTTTAATGTTTGAGAAGACACTAATAACTATTTGAAAAACCGAATAAAAATTAAACTTTGTTTTTTTCCCCCCCCGTTTTCGAAACGCTTTGGGGTTTGGGTTCCGAGGCGACAAAAACGTTCGTCTGTACTATTCACTGGGGATTGGGGTGGGGAAACAAAAAAAGTTTTGGCTAAAACCCAGTTTAGTCAAAAGCAGTGATAAAAAAAGGGCGTTGGTTTTTCCTTTTCTTTAATTTAAAAAATTCAATTTTTAAATTTCAAGTTTTTTTTTTTGTCAGCCCGTTACAATCGAAGAATTGCCGATTCTGGGGAAAAAATTCGATTTTGTGCCCCGCGGTCTTTTGCAAAAAAGCGCGGCCATTTTCCCAAACATTGTTGGGCTTTTTTTTCAAAACAGGGGCCAACGGAACGGTGAGTGAATTTTCGATTTGGGTCATGTCCTTTTTACATTTTCCCCGGATCGAAAAATGTGATGTTGCGTCCGCAGTTTAAAATTTTTTTTACTTTTCTTTGATACAACGTTTTTTTTGGGGCTTTTTTCATTCGAATTGAAACGAAGTGCCCTTTTATTAAAAAAGGTTTTCGGTCGGCAGTGTGAAATTCAAAGTGATGTCTTCTTTTCATGCCCGGGTTTCTGGGATAAACAAAAGGGGCCTTAGGTCAGTTTTTGGGATCGCGAGTGACCAAATTTTGCACAGAAATGCCCAAATTTTCGATAAAACGAACTAGTTTTTTCTTAGTGTTTCGACTAAAAGAAAAAAAACGTTACTTAAAAGTTTTTACTTCGTAATGGCGAAAATCCCCGGGGTTTCGACGCACACTTTTCGGATTTGATTTGCCGCTTTCGGACACTTTTTTTTCATTTGTTAAATCGATCGGAACAGCATGATGCCATGACACAAATTTTTACTCCTCAATACACTTCTGCAACTCTACAGGTTTTTATTGCCGTCGTGATTTAACTAAGAGTTAAAAAAAACTAGCCGTAAATTATTTTAACCAATTTTTTACAAATTTTTACAAACACACAAAAACAAAAAAAAGAAGAAAAAAGAAAAAAAAAAGAAGCCCTTTCCGGCTTTAAAATTTTTATTAGGGAGATGTTTTTTTAAAAAATTTTTTATCTTCCCCCGGGCCTTTCCCCTTTCCCGGATGAAAAACTTTAAAACATATTTTTTATTTTTGTTTTGATTTATTTCTAGCAGGACAGATGCATTCTAAAGTGTGGGGCTGGAAAATAGTGAAAACCAGAATAGAATTTCTTAACTGATGTAGTTTTTTTTTCAAAAAAAAGTTTCAAATACAAAACCGTGGGAGCATATAAAATAGAATTTTTTTGACCAAATTTACTATAAATATTCAACATGAAGGCAAAAAAATTAAAACAAAAACAAAAACAATACACTGTGGAACAATGTAGGGTGGGGGTGGGAAATTAAGGGATGAAAAAGACCAAATGAAAAGAAATTTAAAAAAGGAGGGGTAACCGGGGATTTGTGTTATTATGTTTCAACTACAGCACTATATATATATTAGTAAATTACCTAATGTTTGATATAGATATGTATATATATTCGGGGGAAAGTAAAAAAAACACAGTGTGCGTGCAGGGCACACAAAAATATTTTTATATGAAATTTGGTCTCCAGGTTTTCTACCTATAAATAAGGGAAAATATCCCCCAAAAAGTTTTTATATTGCCTTTTTTTGTACACATGCAGGGTTTTTTTTCAGGCTAAAAGGGCGATGCTCCAAAAGGGCAAGAGCAAGTGTTTTTCAGACCAGCAGGGCCCAAAATTAGTGGAGCATGAAGCCAGATTCGTCCTGGGGAAACACTGCAGTACTTAAGGGAAAAGCAGAGAAATAAAGATTGTCTCAATGCTGAAATGCCAACTCACGAAAAAAAATCTTTTAAATTTTATTGGAGGAAAATTAGTGTTAACATGGAAAATTCTCTATGCTTTTCATCAGTTTCCAGATTTTTTCTTTTCTGTTTCTGGTTACTTAAAATGTGTTACAGGTTTTTATTCCAGGGAGTGAGACTTGAATGCCAAACAATGTCTTTCGTAATTGAATTTTACCTGCTGTTTAAAAATAGGGTAAAAGGTTTAATGTACATTTGTAATTCACATGGTTTTTTGTTTTGTCAATGAAAGGATAATAATGACAACTTGGCTGTAAATTTTTCTAAGTCACATACTGACTGTCCCGTTTTACATATTCCATTGTGTCCTCTGATATGCGAGGGATCCGACAGTGGGATTACTTTAAATAATGGTTTCGGCCTTGTTTAGTATTTCAGCAATGTGTCAGATGTAGGAAACTAAATGATTTTTTTAAATTTTCATATGTTTTACAGGAAAAAAAAGTTTTTGTCCACCAAGAGTTTTACATCCCCAAAATAAAATGCGGAAAAAAGGGTTTTTACAAAATTCAAAAATCCCAAACAACTTGTTTAGTGCTTCCGTCATTAAAACCACTACTAAACAGCTGGTAACTTTTGGCAGTGTAGGGAAATCAGCCTGTTATTTTAATTTTTTTTGTATTGTGAGGAGGGGGAAAAGTTATGTCCCTCCAAAAACGTTACATCCGAAAGGGAAAAAGGTTAAAAAAAATGTCGTTTGGGGGGTGACCCTTTTTCAGCTGCAGTCATGGAAACAACTATGCTTCATAAATTCTAATAAACACATCCTATTTTTGATTCAGTGTTGTGTTTGTTTTCATTTTATTAAAAAAATTAAAGTGGCAGTCTGTCGGATGTAACACAGGACATCATTGTTATGATTTTGAATATGAAATAAAAAGTGAATTTAGTCATTTAAGTTTTACTGTCTTGTTATAAACGATGGATGTTTTTTTCCCCACAGATTGATAGCAATCATTAAATTCAAAGGGTTAAATCAAAACAAAAATTGTGTCCTGTGTTGCATCCGACAGATTCAGGTGTCCGTCTTTAAATGTCTTTTTCTCAGACTTGCTTCATCAAGTTATCTTTTTAAAACCTGAAATGTATATAAAAAAGACTTATCTTTTAAATGGTGTTACTTGCTAAATGACTTTTCTGCTTTTATTTTTCACCCTAATGTCCACCTTCTAAGCAGCACCTTTTGGCACATGCTCATATATATAATAGACAAAGAAAGACCGATATGATCAGTGACTGGGAAGTAAATTAGCGTAAAGTAGATTACAGCTAGAAACCTATCGTCTCTGGGCGTGGAATGCGGCCTCGTACAATTAATTACACAGCCATACTACTACTACTACTAGCAATAATGCGAATCAATACAAAAATAAAGCCGCAAACAATCAATAAGTCATAAGAAACCGACGAGGAGACAAAAAGAAAGGCAAATTGCTGAAGAAGTTGCGAAGGAGAAAAAGGCAAAACACAATTGAAAAAGTAACGAGACGGAACAACGTTAAAAAAATAAAAATAAAAATGGGGAGAGGGGGTGGAGGGGGGACCTGAACCATGAGGAGACGGCAGATACCGCTCATAGACCGACTCTGTAGAGAAGCATCATCACAGCGAGTGTAGGAACGAATGAATGAATGAACACTCGAATGAATGAACAAGCGAACGAATGAATAAAGGAACGAATGAAGAAGCGAATGGCTGAATGAAAGAGCATACCGACCTGCCAAAGCCCCTGGCAGGACCAGGAGCACCAGAATAGCACTGGCCACCATAGCTCAAACAGCGACAATAATGCACAAAGTCATCCAAAAAGCACAAGGCACAAATCACTAATCAGCAACACTGGTTTTATCACAGTAACCTATTCAACTTATCACAGATAATACAGCCTGGACTATGGCACTGCGACCTAAGATTAGACAACTCGCCCGGCCCGATGAGCCCTACGGTTTGAAAAAGAAACGTTTTATCAGAGTTTTAAGATTAGGCGTGAACAACACATTGATTCACAACTTTTCGCTCCTCCACCTCTCTCGACTCTGAGGCTTGCAGGTCCAGCACGGCGTATTTACGGGGAAGACCTGATAGTGGCATAACGGATAAACTCGCTGGTTTCTGCCTCGGGTCAACCCAAACGGCCGTTACATTACGGATTCGTTTGAGTTACTGACGGACTCCGACACAGAATCCTTGGTCATACAGTGGTGGTTTCTAGTTCAAGAGAAACAAAATTCACTGATACATGTCAGACGCGGTTTCTCAGTCTGGCTTGGAAGGAGGCGGGCCGGGGGGGGGGGGGGGGGGGGGGGGGGCAGATTGGAAATGGGGGGTCTCTACAGAAATACGCAAAACGAAGTTGAGTCTGGTCAAGCGTCTCCTGAACATTTGCCGGTTAGTTCATGTGGGTAGTAGTTGAGAACCTATGGATGTATCCTCTTTGAGGTGAGTGCTTTGAAACATTGACTGGGTATCTGTTCCCGGAGACGTTCATAGTCTAAGGCAGTGGAAAGTCCGGTCAGTGGCAGCCTGCTTGTTGATCACTTCAGCGTATCGGTGATCGTGCAGTCTGCACTCGTCGCCTTTTTTAGTCAGTTTACACGTCAGTGGACGACGCATCTCGCAGCCCTTGTTTGGCCCCTTGCCGACTGCGCGGTCAGTGCTGACTGCTGCTTGGTCCCCAGGTAGTTGGGAGGCGGGAGGAAAGCCACAGTCGCCTTGCCGAAAATGTCTGTTGCCAGTTCTGATGTTCCTCGAGTTCTGTCGAAGTGGAGAGGATCGATGTTTGTGACTCTGATTGTTAAGTGCTTGCTTATTTTATTTTTATTTTTTGTCTATTTGCTTGCTGTTTGTTTGTTTTTTCTCCTTCCTGATGTGAGATACATGGGCACTGATAGCTTTTCAAACGAAAACTTCGTCTTCTCAGTTTCTTTTATTTAAAGTCTTCTCACACTGAACGTAAAGTGAGAGAAAGAGAAAGTAGGCTGCTATGAGTGTCGGCTCAAACGTGACGGCGTTAGTTTGTTACGGTGGATTGTGCAGAGATGACAGCGCACGTGATCTGTTGTATGACTGACACTACTCCTTGGCCGGCCCAACATTGCAATGCGGAATGGACGGACCAGCTGAAGAGACCCTTTCTGTAGCAAAGGATGCTATTTTAGTCACCCCTCATTGCAAGTACACTGATCTCTGTCATAATATATTATTGACAAAGCACTGTCGGAAAATCTGTCACAACGTTTCTGCCCGTGTCACCCGGCTTGAGCTCTTATATTTCCATGGCGTAACTGAATTCATGGATCTCTCTCCCCCCCCCCCCCCCTGTGTGTGTGTGTGTGTGTGTGTGTGTGTGTGTGTGTGTGTGTGTGTGTGTGTGTGTGTGTGTGTGTGTGTGTGTGTGTGTGCATGTGCGCTTTTTTCTTCTAGCAAAGACAGATTGTAAGACTAGGCTTCTGTCTAATATTTTTATCCTTGAGCATTAAAGATACATCTTTCTCTCTCTCCTCCTCCTCCTCCTCTCTCCGAAGGAGTCAGCAATAAGACGTGGCGAGTTAGGAACAGGAACTGAGCTGAGAGCACCATTTCTTCTTGCTGACTGTCTAGATGTATCGTACAGGCTGACTGTCTAGATGTGTCGTACACTTAAACACGGACCAACCACACTGTGCGAGTACATCGAGACCTATCACAGCAGCATGCAGGCACAGGAAGGCGGGGCAGGAAAGAGGGGGAGGGGGGAGGTTGTTGACATACGGAGGCACATGCGCAGACAGAGAAGCGGGGGGGGGGGGGGAGGGGGGGGGGGGGGCGTGTTGATACCTTCAGACCCAGAAACTGCGCTGCCAAGTGGAGTCGGTCAGCTGCTGTAGTAGTCCTGAACTCGGTCAAAGTCCAAACTACACAGCACTGTATTTAGCAACCCTTCCCCCACCCTTCCTCTCACACTGCACAAAGTTGAAAGTCTAGCTCGACAAACTTTGCAACTTCCTTATACGAGTATAATCACGGAGGAGCTGGCCTGGTTAAATGCTTTCTGTAGGGGATGATCGGACAAACGACACGCGATGATGCGTCATCTTGCTAACCTCCTAGGATCTGCACCAACAGCAGCAGCCACAACAACATAATGACATTGCGTAAAAGCGTCGTACGTCGTCGTCGCATTAGCGGAAGTAATTGTAAACTGCCGTAGTGGTCGTCTTATCCTAGTTATAGAAATGGTAAGCTGTAAACAATGCCATAGCCGCTGTTAACACTGCAGTCAGCTGGTGGCCTAGTTGTTGGTCGGTGCAGTTGTTGTCATCGTGAACCCGCGCCAGACGCAGTGCTGCAGCAAAACGTGAGATAATTCGGTGGAGGTCATGCACTGAAGCGGCAAACGACAATGCCAACATCCTCTGCCAGAATAGTTTATCAGGGTGAGAAGACCCCAATCTCGTGTTTCTCGGTCAAAACAAACTGGTGGAAAACCCCACTGACTGTGTCTGCAGTTCTACTTTGCTGCTTCCAGAACAAGAACAGGACCATCAATTTGACCCCAAAAGTTCGGACGGCTTGGGCACAGTGGAAAACGAAACAAGAAGAACTGACTCCAGTAGTAAAGTTATAGTCCCTTTGGCAGTGTAGGTTCAGTTGAAACAACGGTTATCGTTGTCGTTTTTAGATGCACAATATCGACTACTGACTCCAGTAATAATTAAACTATAAACTTTGAGTTACTCATACTTTTTAATAAATGAAACTGGGGCATTGCGGTTCTGAGTCTACATCGGTTCACCAACAGTGCATGCCTACATAAATGGGTCACACAAAGAAGAGACTGATGCAGCTGCAGATGAGTGGTGGCAAAGGGGGCCACTTGAACTGTTTTGTTTTGATTATGAGAGCTTTTCCGCGCACCTCCTGCAGTGGCTGCAGCCTTGGCCTTGGATGTGTCAGAACGTGCATGATGGTAAATACATGTGTGTACAAGCCAGTGGCTGCAGCCTTGGTCTTGGAGCTGTCAGAACGTGCACGTGTGTACATGCAGCCACAGACCTAAACGTGCATGATGGTAAATACACGTGTGTACATGCAGCCACAGACCTAAACGTGCATGATGGTAAATACACGTGTGTACATGCAGCCACAGGCCTAAACGTGCACGATGGTAAATACACGTGTGTACATGCAGCCACAGACCTAAACGTGCATGATGGTAAATACACGTGTGTACATGCAGCCACAGACCTAAACGTGCACGATAGTAAATACACGTGTGTACATGCAGCCACAGACCTAAACGTGCATGATAGTAAATACACGTCTGTACATGCTGCCACAGACCTAAACGTGCATGATGATAAATACACGTCTGTACATGCAGCCACAGACCTAAACGTGCACGCCGTGATAGTAAATACACGTGTGTACATGCAGCCACAGACCTAAACGTGCATGATGGTAAATACACGTGTGTACATGGAGCCACAGACCTAAACGTGCACGATAGTAAATACACGTGTGTACATGCAGCCACAGACCTAAACGTGCACGATGGTAAATAGACGTGTGTACATGCTGCCACAGACCTAAACGTGCATGATGGTAAATACACGTGTGTACATGCAGCCACAGACCTAAACGTGCATGATGGTAAATACATGTGTGTACATGCAGCCACAGACCTAAACGTGCATGATGGTAAATACACGTGTGTACATGCAGCCACAGACCTAAACGTGCATGATGGTAAATACACGTGTGTACATGCAGCCACAGACCTAAACGTGCATGATGGTAAATACACGTGTGTACATGCAGCCACAGACCTAAACGTGCATGATGGTAAATACACGTGTGTACATGCAGCCACAGACCTAAACGTGCATGATGGTAAATACACGTGTGTACATGCAGCCACAGACCTAAACGTGCATGATGGTAAATACACGTGTGTACATGCAGCCACAGACCTAAACGTGCATGATGGTAAATACACGTCTGTACATGCAGCCACAGACCTAAACGTGCATGATGGTAAATACACGTCTGTATATGCTGCCACAGACCTAAACGTGCAACGTGCACGATAGTAAATACACGTGTGTACATGCAGCCACAGACCTAAACGTGCATGATGGTAAATACACGTGTGTACATGCAGCCACAGACCTAAACGTGCATGATGGTAAATACATGTGTGTACATGCAGCCACAGACCTAAACGTGCATGATGGTAAATACACGTGTGTACATGCAGCCACAGACCTAAACGTGCATGATGGTAAATACACGTGTGTACATGCAGCCACAGACCTAAACGTGCATGATGGTAAATACATGTGTGTACATGCAGCCACAGACCTAAACGTGCATGATGGTAAATACACGTGTGTACATGCAGCCACAGACCTAAACGTGCATGATGGTAAATACATGTGTGTACATGCAGCCACAGACATAAACGTGCATGATGGTAAATACACGTGTGTACATGCAGCCACAGACATAAACGTGCATGATGGTAAATACACGTGTGTACATGCAGCCACAGACCTAAACGTGCATGATGGTAAATACACGTGTGTACATGCAGCCACAGACCTAAACGTGCATGATGGTAAATACACGTGTGTACATGCAGCCACAGACCTAAACGTGCATGATGGTAAATACACGTGTGTACATGCAGCCACAGACCTAAACGCCGCACGTAGCCATCCGCTCACTGGCTGCATGCGATTTCAGGTTTTCGAGTCAAGGAGAGGCGGTAGGTGTGTGTGTGTGTGTGTGTGAGGGGGGGGGGGGGGCATCTTCTTAAGCCCCCCTTGCCTCCCCTTCCGTTTCGGCGTTGGGGGTTGGGGGTTGGGGATAGCTTTCGTGGATATTTCACTGATATGAGGTAGCTCGCAAAAATTATTCGTCGCCACACTGAGCTAGTGGTGGCCACACGTAGTCTGGCCTGGCCGAAACTAATGTTTATTCTCAGTCGCTCGAGACAGGTTCTTGTGATTGCTGAAATTTTCTGCAGCCATTTATTGCATTGTGTGATCTGATGTCAAAAGCGGCCGCTGTTGTAGTTCAAGCTTCAAAGGCTAAAGAATATTCCGACACTGACCAGTAACAGCAAACAGGGCAGATTACAATGTTAGGTCAGAAAAGGCACGAAGGAGCCTTGGCTGGCAGTCTGACCACAATAAGCACGAGGCAAGACGGCTGGCTGATCAGTCAGTCACTGGCGCTAGTTCTCATGGGCCCAGTTCCTCAGGCTGACGCTCGTGGTGGTGGGGATCAAACTCCAAGCACTGGTTTACGACATCCTTCCTTCAACCACTGCCGTATTTAGTTACGTCATAGGCTCCTGAAAACTGTCAGCTAACGAGCAGTTTTTCGTTGGTGCTCAGACAGTAGTAAGTTTGTTACAAACAACTCAAATAAAACAAGGCGTGTCATTTATAGCCGCCAACAAAGTTTACATCAGCACAAATAAAACACAATTATTTGAATCGAGACGGAACTCTTTTTTTACCCGGGGTGGATGCGTCTCATGTTTACGTGGGTGCTTGGGCGCTATGCTGCTTCCACAGTAACATTAGTACCCAAACCTTTCGGAGGGTGCTGACCGCGTCGCTGGACAGCTGCGCGGAGATAAAGAGTGCCCCTTCAGTGGCGTAACTAAATCTGGCAGAGTCTAGAGGAAGGTGCCGGAAAGCGATGCTGGGAGTGTGGGATGTGTGTGGGGGGAGGGGGGGGGGGGGGGGGGGGAGGGTATTTCAGTGGGCGCGCGAGGGGAGGGGAAGGGCCCGGGGTGGGGGTAGAAGCGTGGGGGTGAGGGTGGGGGCACCTGTGTTGACACCCAGAATGTGAAAGAAGGAAGCGATGGAGCCATGCAAAGTTCACGCACCGATCAGCTGACTTCGAGGGAACTGCGTGGTCGCAAGCACGCGTACGCTTCACGCCGTGGCCGACTCACGGTGTTTACGATGAAACAAAACACACTCCATCGCATGGCGTCTTTGCTGCAAGCAGTCGGGCGTTCAGTAATAAGACCAAACCAGTTGGGAGTTCACTAATAAAGCCACTCGGAACTTCAGAAACCAGTCGAATTGAAGTTCAGTAATGAAATCAGTCAGGAGTTCAGTAATGAAACCAAATTAGGCAGCTGGGAGTTCAGTAATGAAGCCATTTCAGGAAGTTCAGAAACCACTGAGTTAGGAGTTCAGTAAGGAAACAGGTCGGGAGTTCAGTAAGGAAACCAGTCGGGAGTTCGGTATTGAAACCAGTCGGGAGTTCGGTATTGAAAGCAGTCGGGAGTGCAGTCAATAATGAAACCAGTCGGGAGTTTAGTAATTACACCAGTCGTGAGTTCGGTGATGAAACCAGTCGGGAGTTCAATCAATAATGAAACCAGTCGGGAGTTAAGTAATTAAACTAGTCGGGAGTTCAGTAATGAAACCACTGAATCAGTTCAGTCAATAACGAAACCAGTCGGGAGTTCGTTGATGCAACCAGTCTGGAGTACAGTAATGAAACCAGTCGGGAGTACAGTGATGAAAGCAGTATGGCGTTCAGCAACTCGGCAGTCAGGAATTCAGTGAAGAAACCAGTCTGTAGTTTCGTAATGAAAGAGTTCAATAATGAAACCAGTCCGGTGTTCAGTGACGACCGGGAGTTCAGTGATATGTGATGAAACCAGTCGGTCAGTGAAACCTGTTTGAAATTCAGTAGAAAAGATTCTAAGTGATCATCCTGACGGTACTAAGATCAGGAGACTCAACTTATGGTATCAGTCATCCAGTCCTGACAAACAAAACTAAGATCAGTGTAGAAGATGAGCGGGTGAAAAGGAAGAGAAGCCAAAAAGATGGGATAATGCTGAAAGTGAGATAATGCTGAAGATGATATTGATGGCCGATGGTTGTAGTGGCGGTGGTGACGGTGATGATGCACATGTACCCTACGATGATATGTGACTTCAAATGAAGTAGTACGGTAAACTGGCGCATGGTTATATCGTGTACACAGAACGTGCGCCGAGACGGCAGCAGTTTCACGTGGCACCAGCCATGTAACAATCAAGTAGCACTGTCAGTACAGCACTTCGGTGGATATTACAAAAAATGCGTTGTAAAAGGGTAGTGACTCGTTCAGAATAACATGTGACACGAGCGCAGAGAGCAGAGAATAGCGCTATATAAAAGCGATAAATAAATAATAATGATGACGATAATGATCATCTAGTGATCATCTTAAATCTCTGATGAGATTAAATATTACTGACAAACTGTCGTGAACCATCGACTGAATCAGTTAATGATTTTCCGTGTTGCGAAGCTTGCTTCATTCCACCGTTGCTATGGTCTTTCATTCCTTTGAATACGCTCTGTGGGCTGATATTTTTATATACACGACCGTTATACACCATGTCACAGCGCACACAAAGACTCGATACCGCACTACACTCCGTGATGATGGTCGGGTCAGAGGTCAGAGGTCAAATGGCAGTGGGTGGGCTAGCGTGTGCAACTGGACCCCTAACAGACAGAGCCAGCAAGAGGCTACAGGATGGGAGGCGGGGAGGTGGTCTGCACTTACACACCTCCGTCCGCTTATCTCCTTTCCTCTTCCCATCCGCTGACCCAAAAGCACTTGAAGACGTGATAGCCTTTTCGGTATCACGCTGACATGGCTGTATGATGACTTGGGAACAAGTCTGCACTTCACACTGCACATGTTATATAGCATAAGGCGTTGACGTTTATAGCCAGTGAGCTAGCTCTGTGAGTGGCACACACAGTCTCTCTCTCACTCTGTCTCTTTCTCTGTCTGTCTGTCTGTCTGACTCTCTCTCTCTCTCTCTCTCTCTCTCTCTCTCTCTCTTCACACTAGTGTTCTCCCCTCCCCATTCCACGTCCACATGTTTTACCGCGGATTTTCGTTCTTGGAAATTTTTTCGGTGTTAGTGTATCCGATGCTATTGTTCAACTCACTGTTGTATGTTTCAGTCAAACGGAGTGCCACATTTCGGTGGACGAGACTGAAGTTGACTTGGGAAACCAAGAATCAAGTCTGTCGCAAGCAACTGAATGTACTGCAGTGGATCTTCAGGCTGTTGGGGTGATTTGGTCGGTCTGTCCCTCCAGATCTCACTTTCTCCCCTCCTCAGTCCGGCCTTCTCTCGCTGCTCTCTTCGCTTTGCCTCCGTCTGTCTGTCTGTGTCTGTCAGTGTCTGTGTCTGTCAGTGTCTGTCTGTGTCCGACTGTGTCTGTCTGTGTCTGCCTGTTAGGTCTGTCTGTCCGTCTGTCTTCAGTGTATATAGGTCTCTCTCCGGCTGTCTCTCAGTTGTCAGTACAGCAACTATGATAAAATAGTCTTCGCTGATCAACGTATTTTATAAATCCGTAACACCACGTCTTCATACATTTGTACAAGTGTGTGCTCTGTTGTCTTTTGATCGTGTGTCTGCAGGATAATAATAGTCCCAGTTCCACCAGCCAGTCACTGGGCAGCTTTCATATCGAAGACATCGATGCACAGGGGAGGGAAGCGAGGTTTATTCGTGGCGTATCCGCGGCTCAGGTTATTCACCCTACTCCAAAAACCACTGGCGCTTGAAGCTGCATTAGTTTGCAGTTAACATCTCACAAGTACTCGCAACGTGGTGACAACGTGAGAAACGCGAGAGGGAGCTTTCGGTCCTATGCGGCACAGATACAACAACATGCAGCTCGACTGGCGAGACAAAATGGAGGTGAAAGGGACATAGCCAACGTTAGTTACATGACCCTGAGAACATAATCAAATAATCTTTTTCTTATAAAGCGCTATTCTCCTACCTGAGCTAATCTCACTGCGCTGTACAAACATCTTATGACAAAAACCACATTAACATACATTTCAACAAACAGAACTTTAAATATTGTAGTCTACCATTATCACCTATCAAACTCATATCATATTATATTTACACGTCACACATACATACACGAGCGCGCACACCGTGACTAACTGACACACACACTGACACACACACTGTCACACACACACACACACACACACACACACACACACACACACACACACACACACACACACACACACACACACACACACCACACACTGTCACACACACACACCACACACACACACACACACACACACACACACACACACACACACACACACACACACACACACACACACACACACACACACACACACACACAAAATGAAGGGGGCATTGCTGACGTTAGTTTCAGTAAAAGGAGGCATTGCCGACGCCTGAAAGTGAAAGTGAAATTACCGACGTTAGTTAAAGAAAGTGAAGGGAACACAGCCGACGTTAGTTACAGAAAGCAAAGGGGACATTAGCGACGTTACAGAAAGTGAAGCGGACATTACCGACGTCACACAAAGTGAAGTGGACATTACCGACGTCACACAAAGTGAAGCGGACATTACCCGCGATGTTACTGAAAGTGAAGCGGACATTACCGACGTTACTGAAAGTGAAGCGGACATTACCGATGTCACACAAAGTGAAGCGGACATTACCGACGTTACTGAAAGTGAAGCGGACATTACTGATGTCACACAAAATGAAGGCAACATTACTGACGTTACAGAATGTCAACGGGACATATACCAACATTACAGAAGATGAAGGTGAAGCGGACATTGCCGACGTTAAAAAAAGATGAAGTTTACGTTCCTGTCACTTAGGACAGTGGATTTTCAAGTCTGACATCTGATACAGACTTTCAGACTGGCTTTTTTCTTCTCCCTTCCCCCCCCCCTCCCCCCCCCCCCCCCCCCCCCCCCTTCTGGTATTAGTTCCGGTGATTGACTAAGGCCAGGGCAAATATCCTTTCATCAGGCTTACCGAATCCTCATTCCTAGAGTGGCCGAGTGTATATAGCGGTACCCCGTCACAGTGAATTACTTATTTGCAGATTCCTAGGACTAGGACTCATTCCGACATTTGATGATTATGATGATGATGATGATAATGGTGATGTTTGACACGTGATTGTGGAAGTTCTCATTTCCGTTCTTGCAGCTCAGCTTAGTGACACGTAAGACATCCTGGAGCTCTGTCCGCTGGCTAAGACAATCAGCGCTGCGAGCAGAAAGCAGTACAAAGGTGACAGTAGTATTTTGCTGGCTACGACTGTATGTGGTTGAGTGATGGAAATGACAGCGGTGTTCCTGCTGACTGTGTCTGTGTGTGGTTACTGATGGCGAAGTGACTGTGAGTTAACAGCGGTGTTCCTGCTGATTACGTCTGTGTGTGGTTACTGATGCCAAAGTGACTGTGAGTTAACAGCGGTGTTCCTGCTGATTACGTCTGTGTGTGGTTACTGAAGGCGAAGTGACTGTGAGTTAACAGCGGTGTTCCTGCTGATTACGTCTGTGTGTAGGGTCAGTACTGATAGCGAAGTGACTGTGAGTTAACAGCGGTGTTCCTGCTGATTACGTCTGTGTGTGGTTACTGATGCCAAAGTGACTGTGAGTTAACAGCGGTGTTCCTGCTGATTACGTCTGTGTGTGGTTACTGAAGGCGAAGTGACTGTGAGTTAACAGCGGTGTTCCTGCTGATTACGTCTGTGTGTAGGGTCAGTACTGATAGCGAAGTGACTGTGAGTTAACAGCGGTGTTCCTGCTGATTACGTCTGTGTGTGGTTACTGATGCCAAAGTGACTGTGAGTTAACAGCGGTGTTCCTGCTGATTACGTCTGTGTGTGGTTACTGATGCCAAAGTGACTGTGAGTTAACAGCGGTGTTCCTGCTGATTACGTCTGTGTGTGGTCAGTACCGATGGCGAAGTGACTGTGAGTTAACAGCGGTGTTCCTGCTGATTACGTCTGTGTGTGGTTACTGATGGCGAAGTGACGGTGAGTTAACAGTGGTGTTCCTGCTGATTACGTCTGTGTGTGGTTACTGATGGCGAAGTGACGGTGAGTTAACAGCGGTGTCATTCCTGCTGGTTACGTCTGTGTGTGGTTACTGATGGCGAAGTGACGGTGAGTTAACAGCGGTGTCATTCCTGCTGGTTACGTCTGTGTGTGGTTACTGATGGCGAAGTGACGGTGAGTTAACAGCGGTGTCATTCCTGCTGGTTACGTCTGTGTGTGGTTACTGATGGCGAAGTGACGGTGAGTTAACAGCGGTGTCATTCCTGCTGGTTACGTCTGTGTGTGGTTACTGATGGCGAAGTGACGGTGAGTTAACAGCGGTGTCATTCCTGCTGGTTACGTCTGTGTGTGGTTACTGATGGCGAAGTGACGGTGAGTTAACAGCGGTGTCATTCCTGCTGATTACGTGTGTATGCGGTTGACGACGGTATGGACTATGGCATAGATCTCTACATGGCTAACTGTGGCATGGGCGGTCTTTTTGCTGGCCTTGTATGCTTTGTGCAGTGACTGTGACAGGTGGAAGTGGTCTTTCTGGCCTTGTGTGCCGCTTTATGTGGGTGGCCATGGGTGGTGGGAGTGGTCTTTCTGGCTTTGTGTGCTTTGTGTGGGTGGCCGTGGGTGGAGGCGGTGTTTTAGAGCCCCCCCCCCCCCCCCCCACCCCCCCCCCCCTTGCTGCATGGCTGGCAAGGTGCCGCCCCTGCCCCCTGCTGGGGCCTAGGGAACAATACAGGCCAATCGCTGTGCGGGGGGAATCGCGTGGGTCAACTGGACTGGGGCCAACCCCCTTGTTTTCAGGTGACGATGGCCACTCATTTGGTCCGTTTCTAATTCTAGTTTCCAAGCTCCATTGTCCGAAGGTCCCCTAGCTCCATTGTCCGAAGGTCCCCTAGCTCCATTGTCCGAAGGTCCCCTAGCTCCATTGTCCGAAGGTCCCCTTAATACAGTTGTGGTCAGCTCACGACACGCAAATCTTGATGAAGTTTACACCACTGAGTCTGTAACTGAGGTGTGTGTGTGTGTGTGTGTGTGTGTGTGTGTGTGTGTGTGTGTGTGTGTGTGTGTGTGTGTGTGTGTGTGTGTGTGTGTGTGTACATAGATGTGTATACATGTTGTGTGTGTGTGTGTGTGTGTGTGTGTGTGTGTGTGTGTGTGTGTGTGTGTGTGTGTGTGCGCGTGCGTCTGTACATATGTGTGCATACATGTGTGTGTGTGTGTGTGTGTGTGTGTGTGTGTGTGTGTGTGTGTGAGAGAGAGAGAGAGAGAGAGAGAGAGAGAGAGAGAGAGAGAGAGAGAGAGAGAGAGAGAGAGAGAGAGAGAGCGCCTCTCTCTGCCCCCTCGTCTCTTTCTGTTTCTCTGTTAGTCTCAGTCTTTCTCTGTCTCTAAAATAAATATAGATAAATAAACTGAAAGAAGAATGACTGCTAGCGTTCTAAAACAAGACCCAAACACATAAAAGGTTCAAAAGAACACTATTTATTAGGACAAAAACACAATCTGCAAAACATTTGGGGTAATCCCCTTTATCAAGCTACAAAACGACACTTAAACAACAGTTAAACGGTGAAAATGAGATGGAAAGCTAAATCATTTGTCTGTTTTTGGTTGAGCTATGCTGTTTTCCTGTCCAGTGCTTGGAAGAATGTTCTCTCTGTCTCTGTCTGTCTCTGTCTCTCTTCTCTCCCTCTCTCTCTGAATATTATTTTCACATTAACACACAGAAATGTTGGAAATCGAACCAATTCCTAATTCCTAAAGCGTTTGCTGACTTCGGAAAATAGGTAACTATATTGTGCTGTACTTTAAAGAAAACAAAGGCACACACACACACACACACACACACACACACACACACACACACACACACACACACACACACACACACACACACACACACACACACACACACACACACACACACAAACAAACAAACGAAACAATAGCAACAGCAAAAATACTGTGTGTCAGTTTATGCTTTCGTATAATTATTCTTATTATCGTCGTTTTAAAAAACATTTTAGGAGCCCGTCTGATAGAATTTCCCCTTGTGGAATGATTAAAGTGTTACAGCATTAAATTGCCGGAATTTATCAGAGACGTTTTAACATTGATAAACTGAATTTATCATTGACAAAAAATTTCACTGTTAGTGCTGCGCGGTGAAGACAGTTGTTAAACAATGTGCCACCAGTCGATGTATTTTGATTGATACCAAACCACCACCACCACCAAAATAAACAAAGAAAATAAAGCAAAAGAAAAACAAATCCCTTTCACGATCTACGGCATAAGAAGAAGAGTGGGCCAATGCAGCCCAGCAGCTAATCAGGTGTGTTTGTTGTGCATGCAGCCACAGCGCAGAAGGGGATGAAGCTACCGACTGGCCGCTCTGTGGCTGGCGGGCCGGGAGAGCATTTTAAGGCAGACGTGCCGCTGCTCGGATGAAGCAGCCGGCAGCTGGATGGGCAGATTGATTGAGCTGCGGACCGACTAATTCATGCATTGATTTGGTGGCCATTGATTTATTGACTGACTCATTGATTAACGTGATTGACTGGTTTATTGGTTGATTCATTCATTCGTTCATGTTGTGGCGTGCGACTGATCTGATTGATTGATTGATTGTCCGGTCTAGTCAAAGCGGCCAGATGACGACAGCGCATCATCACAGAGGAACGAGACAGTCAACGTTGACAGGGCGGAGCGAAGGAAACTTTCCCGACTAAATGGCGGGACTGAGCGGCAGAATGGAGCCAAATGTAAAAGGCAGACTGACATCTATGTGTGCCTTCAGACCAACCGGTTGCTTTGACCGTGCGGCCGTCGGGCACTACGTGGTTTATATACGGCCGGCAAAAGAGGGAAATTGGATCCGATGTAAGCGGCGAGAAACACGCAAGCTAATCAAGGAGACCTGCAGTTATCGGAAAACAATCCATCGAGAAGGTGCAATATTGGGCAGTGTTACAGTCATTACAGACGCATACGAAAGAGCACCTTCACGTGCAGTGTAATGGTGATTACAGGCAAACGCTGGCGGCGTACCTTCTCATACACTGTCACGGTGCTTCCAAAAAGCACATAATGCTGGTATTGTTGACCATTCCGTGTGATTAATCGACTTCAGATTATATATATATATATATATATATATATATATATATATATATATATATATATATATATATATATATCCGTAGGCTAATGGCAGTTACCAGCAAGCTGCACATACCACACGTAGGTCTACCAACTATCATCTCCAAGCTTTTCAACAAGAGCGATATAAAAAGGCATATATCTTAACGGGGGGGTTAAAAACAACAAACAACAACAACAACAACAACAACAAAACCCCAATTAATGCCCTTCTCGTTAAGCAGGATTATGACTAATGTCATCCTTATTTGGCAGTGCTAGGACCGCTGCCATCATCGTTAGGTAGGGTTATGGCTAATGTCCCCATCGTTAGGTAGGGTTATGGCTAATGTCCCCATCGTTAGGTAGGGTTATGGCTAAAGTCCCCATCGTTAGGTAGGGCTGTGGCTGTGACTAATGCCATCTTTGTTAGGTAGGGCTCAAACTCCAAGTACTGGTTTACGACATCCTTCCTTCAACCACTGCCGTATTTAGTTATGCCATAGGGTCCAGAAAACTGTCAGCTAACGAGCAGTTTTTTGTTGGTGCTCAAACAGAAGTAAGTTTGTTACAAACAACTCAAATTATATCACACGTTTGTTTTATAACTGACCATGTTGCTTACGCCAGCTCTAATAAAACCAAAATCATTTGAATCGAGACGGAACTCTTTTTTTTACCCGGGGTGGATGCGCCTCATGTTTACGTGCGTGCTTGGGCGCAAGGTTGCTTCCAGTCTTATCAGTACCCGAACCTTTCGGAGGGCGCTGACCGCGTCGGTGGACGGCTGCGCGGAGGTAAAGAGTGCCCCTTCAGTGGCGTAACTAAGTCTGGCAGAGTTTGGAGGAAGGTGCCGGAAAGCGGTGCTCGGAGTGTGGGTAGGGCTGCGGCTAACGCCATCCTTGTTAGACAGGGCTGTGACTAATGCCATCCTTGTTAGACAAGGCTGCGACTAATGCCATCCTTGTTAGACAGGGCTGTGATTAATGCCATCCTTGTTAGGCAGGGCTATAACTAATGCCGTCCTTGTTAGGCAGGGCTATAACTAATGCCGTCCTTGTTAGGCAGGGCTATAATTAATGCCATCCTTGTTGGACACGGCAATATCTAGTTTCCTTTTTGGATAGGGCTAAGACTGATGTCTTCCTTTTGCTGGACAGAGCTATTACAAACGTCCTCCTCTTTAGAAAGGCTATGACTAATGCCCCTCCCGTTAGGCAGGACTGTGACTCCACTGTCCTCTTCGTTGACAGTCTGATGTTATCCTTGATGAACTGATAGGGCTATGGCTACTGCCCTTGTAGGACAGCACTGTGACTAATGTTACTGTTGAACCCAACTATGATTATATTCCTTCCTTGTCAGGCAGGGCTATGACTTACGCCTTCCTTGTTGTGCATGGCAATGATTAATACCTTTTTTGCTGGGCAAGACTACAACTACAGTGCCCTTGCTGGACAGATCTGTGGCTAACAGTATGTCCCCGTGCTTGACAGTGTTACGACTAATGTCCTCCTTGTCGAACAGGGCCTCGGATAATGTCCTCCTTGTCGAACAGGGCCTCGGATAATGTCCTCCTTGCTAGACAAGGCTAAGAATAACGTTCATTTGAATTGCAGCTTCTCCGCTACCGCGAACTCGATGGTGAAACAGTAAGGTCTTAGTTAGCAATATTACCAATCTGGCGGTATAAGTCTCGAGCAAATGGAAAGAAAATCGTACGTCAGACACTCAGACATCTTGCTCGCCTCGCCCTGCAATGCCATTTACTGTTGTGGTCTAGCTGCTAGACACTGGGACCAAATAGCTCGCAACTCAATTTTGTTGAGGTAATTGCCTGCCGTGGAATCACCAGGAATGTGTAGCAATGAGCGTCTACATCCCCTCGGATCTCGCTCCTTGGCATCAGAACAAAACAAGACCGTTCCAAGGTTTCGGGACAAACAGAGAAGAACATAGATCGATTTGCACGATGAGGACTACAGAATTGCAGCAGATATATTTCGGTGGTTGGGTCATTAAAGGCTGAGCTGGAATATAAATAGCTTGATGGATTAATGATTCCAATTAAATTGAAACTGTAAACAGAAAACCACTGACAGTTTGATCCGGGTGAGTTCAAACTTTCTAGACGGCTAGTGACAGGAAGCTGTCGATCCTAAATGTGGCACGCTGGGAGATTCTGCGCGCGGTCTTTCAGCCTAATTAGACCCGAAATTGCATTTTTGTGTCCATGTTGTTTGAATAGGATTGGAACGGAAGAAGTCGGGGCGGGGCTACCACTCAGCTCAGGCCGTCACATCTCTGACACGCCCTGCGGAGACTGCTCCGTGCAGTGTTGACGCTTTCAGAAATCCTATGCAGGGTATTGCGTTGCTAAGGAGGAATTCATTTTAACTATCAGTAACATTCGCAGTTGTTTTCCGCTCTGTCACTGTCCGCCTTTAGTATCGATAGACGTGCTCGCAAATCTAGTGAACAGGTTTCTAGTTCTGAAGCAGCCCATCTCTCGACGTCAATACACTTGTACTGAGTTTGTTGCCTATGCTCTCAGGTCTCCTCTTTTGTACTGCACACTCTTATGCAGGCCTCAGCTAGCGCCTCCCTTTGCCGGCACAATGATTGTGACAGTAATAAACCCGTATCGAACTCACTGACTGAATGGGCACGGGCTGGTCGTCGCGACTGCACCTGGTTGTTGTCAGGATGACGGAGGACCCGTGCAGTTCGGGCCGGGATGGCGGATGGGATGCAAGGGGGGTACAGCGTGTGGCTGGGTGTGCTTGGAATGATGTTTTAGAGCCATGCGTCCTATCCCAGCTATCCCCTTCACATGCCAGAGGACAGGTCCGAATGTCGGTCCACCCGTACGTGAGCAAACACCGTCCCCATCGCGTCAATCGGTGCTAACCGACGTGAGCATCGATACTGGGCAGATGACGCGCCGCGGACAAGCAGCTTTGTTCACAGAGCTGACAGCACCAGCCACTGTCGCTATAACTCTGTGTACTCTGGCTAATGACTTCCTGCAAGGGAGGCAACTCACAACGCCATCGCCTCCCCGTGCAGTGCCCCTAAGGCTTCTAACTCCCTGTGTGTATATCGTATCGCGCTGGATTCCATAAATCTCAAGACACGTCAGCAGAGGGGAAGAAACGACAAAATCAATAGTAGGAGAGGAAAAGCCGGGAAAACAGCAGGAGAAGGGTGCCAGCCCAGTCAGCAGTGTGTGGCCCAGCGACGCCGCTGCACAGACACTGAACAAAAGCTGCAAGATGGCTCACATCGCTGCCCAGCGAAATGCAAAAAGCATCCTCACTGGCGGTGGCTCTTGTTATCTGTTCTTCCTTCCTCTCACTTCCCCCCTTACCCTCCCCCCTCCCCCCAAAAAAATTAGGAAAGGAAAAGATAAAACTGAACTGGGAAAAAAGAGAAAAAACAGAGAGAGAGAGATCACCACCTAATGAATGCAAGTGCGAAAGACACTGTTCACACCTGTTGTTAACTGAAACAGGGCGTAAGAAAACAGTGTTATCAATTCCACTGAAATATCCCTGACTTGATCGGTCGTTGTTCATCCATTCAGCTTGTGTGTGTGTCAGCCGACCGTGTGATATACGGCATGCAGGCATTTTCTTCTTCTTTCTTGTTGTTGGGGGGGGGGGTAAGGAATTACGGGGGGGGGGGGGGGCGTACTGATCACGACGAAAACCAGAAGTCCGAACTGAAAGCCATTCACATCGAACACAGCAGCGTAGTACAAAGGGCAATATATGATTGACCGGGCTTCTGGAGGACATTAACACCCACACAAGCCAGGAATGTTTGTGGCAGGACTTCTGCGAATGGATTCTCGGATATATGTACATGCTTGATTCCTGTGACACAGTTGTTTCATGATTTAAAGCAACTGTCGCCACAAAGGGAGCAGTAGTCAATCACCGTTATAGCCCCAAAGGTCTTTGTCGCTGTGCTGGTGTGACGTCTTTGGAGCGCTGTTAACTCCCTTTGTGCGTTGATTCCAAACGGTCATGATTCTAGAACGAAATTTGTGTCTGAATCTTAACAGGAAATGTTATAACGAAGAGATCTGCTTCCTTCCCCCCCCCCCCTTCCCCCACACCCCGTTCAAAGAGAGAGAGAGAGAGATGGTAGGGGAGGGGGCAAAGGGAAGTTGTTTTTAAAGCTGACATTGTTCTGTTGAGTACTCTTAGCGGAATGGAGGGTGTTGAAAGGGTACTCAGCAGGTTGTTCCGCTGCACGCTAATAGAGCGAACCTCCCAGTTGCGGCTGCTGATCCTCGTCTGAGTCCTTGCTCATACCCTGTGTAATAGGCTTTTGCACAGACCACTCTGCGGCAAAATGTTGAGCTCCCTTGAAAAGCAGGCTGAGGCGAACTGAAACGAAGATGCTTTATACGCGAACAGATTTTCAGCATGTCGTGTGTCTTTTGCTTTGTAGTAACAATTAAACTATGACAAGAGAGACTCGGACAAATAACTAAAGACACACACACACACACTCACACACACACACACACACACACACACACACACACACACACACACACACACACGCACACACACACACACATATATATATATATATATATATATATATATATATATATATATATATATATATATATATATATTATGAATTCAAAACCCAGGCTCAAGATTTTCCTGTTCAGACAGGCCTTTTCACAAACCTAGGTGAGCGTTTATTATAGATATGCTGGTGCATTGCACGTAGGTCTAAAAGACCTTAAAACCGAAAAGGATTAGAAAAATGAAAGAGAAATATAAGCACGGAATGCAGTGTAGACGTCATCATTATCCCCGTTGTAGCCATCGTTCTTGTCCACATAGTCACCGTCATCATCACCATCATCATCATCATCATCACCAGCAGTCCCTATCCCACCCTCACCTACTTCATCGTTATTCGTCCACCAAAGCGCTCATGATACTGGTACAAATTATTTGAACGACGTCAAGACGACAACCACAATATTTGGTGTTCCTTCCACGTTATGCTGTATTGCTTGCTGCAGCTGTGCTGGTGTTGCTGCTGTATTTTTCAACAGGGCGGCGAGGAGGACTCCAACACTTGAGCCCATGGCGCGGCAGGCCATTCTGTGGAGTCTGGCCGTCCTGCGGGCAGAA
Organism: Alviniconcha marisindica; assembly: GCA_018857735.1. Classification (NCBI taxonomy): domain Eukaryota; kingdom Metazoa; phylum Mollusca; class Gastropoda; family Provannidae; genus Alviniconcha; species Alviniconcha marisindica. Next base: position 409,671 of record JABMCL010003092.1, on the reverse strand, counting down.
GACGATTTTGCCAACCACCACATAATGAAATGCAATCCGGAATTCACCGAGGACCAGGACGCAAAACGGCAACCTTTCATTTTTGAGAGTGCGGGCTCCTGTTTGCGCAGTGCGAAGAAATGCATCAATTACAGATGCTTTCGATTATGTTCCGTGAATGGATTGCACCCGAGGGGCGTTCCGATGCCTTTGCCCGTGTTGAAACGGGAGTCCGGAGGGCTGGATTATACACATTACTCCATGTCAATACTGACGCTGGAATCTGCAGGGCTGAATTATGTCTACCGCTCCATGTCAGTACTGACGCTGGTGTCTGCAGGGCTGAATTATGTCTACCGCTCCATGTCAGTACTGACGCTGGTGTCTGCAGGGCTGAATTATGTCTACCGCTCCATGTCAGTACTGACGCTGGTGTCTGCAGGGCTGAATTATGTCTACTGCTCCATGTCAGTACTGACGCTGGTGTCTGCAGGGCTGAATTATGTCTACTGCTCCATGTCAGTACTGACGCTGGAATCTGGGGGGCTGGATTTATACGCGCTGTTCCATGTCAATACTGATGCTGGAATGTACAAGTTTGGATTTTGTCCACTGTTCCATGTAAGTACTGACGCTGAAATCTGCAGGGCTGAATCATGTACACTGCTCCAAGTCAATACTGGCGCTGGGATGCACAAGTCTATATTATGTACACTGCTCAATGCAAATTGACGTTGGAATCTCTAGGCACTGGAAGAAGGTGAACTCAATTATGCATACTGTACCATGTACATTATGACGCTGGCGCCTAGAGAGGTGGATTGTGTAACATTTTCAGCTTTTATTTAATATTTCATTGTCCCTCGTGGGAAATTCGGGTTGCCTTACCAGGCTAAGGGACAGCAGCCACGACAGCAGCGCAACCCATTCCTACCAGCGAGTGCAGTATCTTCTGGTGTGGCTGCCAGTGTCTGGGGGTTTAAACGTACCCACAGATGTTGATGTACGCGACTGCGCACGGGGGCTGTACGGACACCGTATGAGAGTCTGCTCTGGAAGTTGACTCTGGGAGAAAAATCCCTTGCCGCACAGGGGACTCGAACCCGCGTCAGTATTGCGCCTCGCCTTTCAATTTGACTCTCTACAAGCTGTGCATACGCATCACTGCTAGTTACTAGTGTTCTGCTTCGGATGTCTCTCTGACTATACAGGTCATTACAACGGGTATACAGGTTGCAGGCAATGAGCATGCAACAAGTGAACGAAATCGATTACTAGTGTTCGAGAAAAGTCAACGTTACGGTTTTATCCAGTCAAAAACAAAAACAAAAAAAAGAGTTATTTATGTCCTTGACAACAGCAGGCCAATGTTAAAAAAAAGAGCAAATTGTGTCTGTTTAGTTCCAGATAAATACTTAACGAGAACACAATTTTCACCTCGAGCTTTTATATTGTCCAGTTAAAATAGCGTTCTTCCCAACCTGTTTTGATCTTATTTCAAGCAAGGTCAAGTTCAGAGTTCCCTCCCTGCGTCAGTTGTTGAAGCCCCCATTGCGGCACTTGCACTCAAAGACCAAACAGTCTGTTAAGTTGAATATAACGACTTCACTGTATTGAAGCAGGATTGTCTGAAGGCTAGAGCTTTGCTAGTCGGGGTCTGGCTCCAGGGACCACTACAGTACAGCCGGATAGGTCTAGCTGCAGATCTGGAAACAAATGCTGTGATCTCTCTCTCTCTCTCTCTCTCTCTCTCTCTCTCTCTCTCTCTCTCTCTCTCTCTCTCTCTCTCTCTCTCTGTTTCTCCTCGTCTGTCTCTCTGTCTCCCTTTCTTTGTCTGTCTCACTCCCTGTTTGTCTCTCTGTCTCTGTCCGTCTCTCTCGCTGTCTGTCTCTGTCTGTCTCTGGCAGCCGTGTCAGTGACAGAGTGCATGCTAAACAGGCGTTGATTGAGAGGCCAGTGCCGGGAATCAGCCGTCAGGTTCGGCCAGACGTTGGTCAGCTGAGGGTCACTTGAAGCCGCAGCGGCGTGACATGTCCATTAGAGGTCCAGCCGAGTCACATATATACTTAAGCCATCGCTGGCCCACTCTCGCGCCTCCCGCCTGCCGAGAGGGGCCCGGGCCTGGAACACGGCAGGGAGAACATTGATCCCACGCTGAATAGCCCCCCCCCCCCCCCCCCCCCACCCCCCACCTCTCCACACAGCCAAAATTAGCATCATGACGCTCATCTCCGCAAACATACATTCGAGGAAGTGACTGCCGTGCTGCGCTAACGTTAACCCTTGCCGAGCCAGAGTTTCTAACGTTAGCGTTCAACAGGACTTGCAGCTCCCGACTAATGTTAACCCCTGCAGGCCTCCAGTCACCAAGTTAATCCTTGCTGTTCAGTTCAGTTCAGTTCAAGATGGTATCTGCAGGCTGCAGGCGAATTGTTTTTGTGTCTGTACGTGTCTAGGGTGCCCTTTGTCTCTGCTTTCTTGTAGGGACACCAGCAGTCGTTGCAGGAGTTGTGAACTGGTAGCGCATCAGTTGAACTCATTGCCTTCAGATCACCTTTGTTGCCTCTAATAGCGTTTCCATTATACTGCTGTATAGATTCCACCTGCTCCTCTGTCAGTCTCCCTCGTCCATTTATTGTTTTTCTATCGGCAAGCTTTCTTCCCCCACATCGTGCTCTGAGATTTCTCAGTCTTGACCCCATGCCTTTTTGAATGTGACCCACACACTCATTTTCTCTACTGGGTGATCTCCATACACATTTGCGTTATGTCATTGCATTCCCACACGAACAAACATCATGAATTGTGTCCGAAGTTCACTGGAGCTTGTTGAAATAATGTGAAGTTTAGTAAAGTTGTCAGCCGGACGACATGAACTACGTCTAATGAAATCAGCGCTGCACGGCTGGGAGTCACCGCTGTTGCCAAGTGAGAGTAACCGTGTCTCGACTCGGGCCTTTCTTGTTGTATTCGTGCGGCGTCTTTCCAGCGCTTATTAATTCCTTTCTTTGGCTGATATTCAGTAATGAGAATACATACCCAATGACTTTGTTCTATAGAAACACTGAAAGTTTCGTGGAGTCCCCTTCCCCACCCCTTTAATTTTTTTAAATAGATCTTTTAAATCTTTATTTTAGCGTTACTTATGACAGTTCAGTGGGATAGTCCCCCGTCCCACCCTAGCAAGAAAGGTTGGTTCAGCCTGAGACAATCTTATGAGCTGTCCCAGGTCAGATTTCAGGAAATAGATTTGTCATCAGTAACTTCTCGGTTTAAAAAAGAATAAAACTTGGTTTTGCTTTTAGACGGTTGTAGCAGTGTTAATATGAATGATTCCAACAGCCTCCAACCACCATCATCACTCTTCTTTTCAGTTTATTTCCTTCTTGCTTTTCACTTCCAGACTTAGAATGCGGGCCAACTGTGGTAATTATCGGTGACACTGCATCAAAAGGGTGGACTATTCTGGGATATCCCCTGCTGATTGCGTAAATGGGCATCTGCGTTGTGTGCCTGGTGCATGAATCTGGCCACAGCAGAACTTCCGTTGTCTACATGTACGTTGACATTTTTATCTTGATCCTGGAACCCCCCCCCCCCCCCCCCCCCCCCGTAATCCCCATGAACTCTATAGTATATATGCCTCTAGGAGGTTTGTGAAGCATATATTATTATATATGGGGATGCTATAGCGTATGGGGGCTCTTATAGTTACCACAGTGTGGCCACAATAGTTTACTGGGCTATTGACGGCGGTGCTGACTCAAGATAAAGACACAAGACAGCATTATTAATCCACTGCGGAAATTACATGGTCTACCACAAAACGTATCATATAACAAGACTTTGCACTAACACTGCCAAGAACAGTCCCAAGAAGGTAGTTTCTCCAGCCATCAGAAACGTATCATATATTGTATATAAATATCTGGTTAGAGAACAGTGTTTTATAAGAACTATTTATTATTATAATTTATTATTATAACAAGACATATTGCACTAACACTGTCAAGAACAATCCCAAGAGAGTAGTTTTTCCAGCCGTCCGAAACGCGGAGAGTGGAACACAAATCGACGTTTCAAAACGTGGCCGGACGGATAAACGAAAGTGCACAAAGATAAAAAATAAATAAGAAAAAGACGAAAAACAAAACAAAAAACAAACAGACTCCCAACATGCATCGGTCTTCATGTTTCTCGCGGCCTCGGATAGCATCTTCCGTATGAAACTGGTTAATCTGGCCATAAGCTGCCATCATACAGCTCTGATTCTTCTTATGTTTATTCATCGATTTATTATTATGCTAGCATGCAATGATTACATGATGCAAAAACACACACACACACACACACACACACACACACACACACACACACACACACACACACACTCTCTCTCTCTCTCTCTCTCTCTCTCTCTCTCTCTCTCTCTCTCTCTCTCTCTCTCTCTCTCTCTCTCTCTCTCTCTCTCTCTCTCTCTCTCTGTATATATATATAACACCACTACATATCACCTGCCACTCTCTTGTTTTGCTCTGTTCCGTCCTCCGCTATCAAAAATAGCTGCGCTTCAGCTGTCAAGGCTGTGTAAAGGCAGTTATGGCGTTTATCCTCGCGAAAAAGTCGATATAGGGGCCAGTTTAGTGGTTGTCGTTATGCTTTTTTTCTTCTTTTTTTCTTTTTCTGGGGCGGGGGCGGCGGGATGGGGGTGTGATAGTGGCGAGGGTGGGAGGAGGGGGGGGGGAGGATCGGGAGTCTCCAGTTATGGAGTATGTAGTATAATATACAATGCCACTGGACGGCTACAGCGGGAGCCAAGGGCTGGCACAGTGGTCGCACAGTGGCTTAGTTCAGTTGGCGGCACTCCTCCGAGTGCATTATTGGGTATTATTTTTTTGCGTCTTCGTGGAATGGTCTGCAGCAAGAAAATGGTTTGAAGAACGTGTAAATAGTCGTGTAGAGGCTGGAAGTACAAATGATGAGAAAATAACACTGTCGTCGTAATCTCTCTTTATTGTGTATATGCAACAGTTTTATCAACCAAATAGTTTGCAAACAGGACAGTTCCCTTCAGAATCGGTTAATAGTTATGAGAGAGAGAGAGAGAGAGAGAGAGAGAGAGAGAGAGAGAGAGAGAGAGAGAGAGACAGACAGACAGACAGACAGACAGACAGACAGACAGACAGACAGACAGACAGACAGACAGACAGACAGACAGACAGACAGACAGACAGACAGACAGACACAGAGTGAGACAGAGATAGAGAGACAGAGAGACAAAGACAGAGAGTGACAGGGACAGGGAGAGACAGACACAGAGAGAAGAGAATAAGAAGACGGTGGAGGAGGAGGGGATGGAGGAGGAGGAGGAAAAACAGATGATGTCCACAGCTAGTTGGCCAAGCCCCTTTGGCTATTTCTGTGAATGATTGATTGTTGGCTCACTGAGGGATAGGTAATTAGGAGCAATGTCCGTTAACGTGAACATGAATGTAACAACAAGGATATGGGCAACACGCCGAAAGGCACTCTGCTTGATTTCAGAAGTGAGAAATGCAAGGGTGATGATCAGTTCCGATTTCTGCCATTCTAACGGACTGGGAGACTTCTGGTGTACACAGTCGAACAGCACCCCCTTGATTGATGCTTGAAATATTCATTCGCTGCTCCCCCACAAGGACCCCTTCGCACTGCGGACACATCGAGACATCAGATATAAAGGGAGTATTGATTTAACCCTCCCAAATCACTCCTTTTTTCGCTAGCTATGTTTGCTGGAAGACGTTTTTAGCTGAACCAGCGGTGGGGGGTGGGGACGGACAGGAAGATTTATTGGGCGTGTTGAGGGCACGGGACCACCCTCAGTGTTGAATGGGACAGGCCGGGACGTCGCACTTCTGGTCAACACACAGGCTGCTGACTCCGTCAACACACAGGCTGCTGACTCCGTCAACACATAGGCTGCTGACTCCGTCAAGAGACAGTTGGCTGACTCCGTTGTTCTCTACTTGGTCAACACATAGTCTGCTGACACCGCCGTTCGCTGATTGGTTAGCACACAGTCTGCTGACACAGTCGGCACACAGTCTGCTGACACCTTCGTTCTCTGATTGGTCAACACACAGTTGTCTGACATCGTCGTTCTCTGCTTGGTCAACACACAGTTGTCTGACATCGTCGTTCTCTGATTGGTCAGCACACTGTCTGCTGACACCATCGTGCTAATAGGTCAACACACAGTCAGCTGACATCGTCGCTCTCTGGTTGGTCAACACATTGTCTGCTGACCCCATCGTTCCCTAATTGGTCAACAGTCTGCTGACACCTTCCATCTCTGACTACTCAACACACAGTCTGTTAGCGCCGTGATTGCCTGATTGGTCAACACACATTCTGCTGACACCGTCGTTCTAATCGGTCAATACACATGCCTTTTTTTAGTACTTCTTTTTCCCTCGGGGCAATGTCGGGTGGCCTTAACTGGGGAAGAGTAGTGCTACCCTAGAAAGTACAGTTCGCTGACATCGACGCTCTGATTGGTCAGCTCGCAATCTGCTAACACTGCCATTCCCTGCTTGGTCAATACACAGCCTGCTGAAAACTTGATTCTGTCACACACAGGAGTTCTCTGATTGGTCAAAACACAGTTTGCTGATTCCGCTGTCCCCTGCCGGTCATCTTACAGTCTGCTAACACTAACAATTCCTTGACTGCTCTTCTCTGATTTGTCAACACACAGTCTACTCAGTGACGCCGTCATCCCTAACATAGACAGTGACTGTTGAAAGGAATATACGGCAGTGACAAGATTAATACCGGTAATAACGTAATGCATGGCTGGTCTAGGTGAGGACCCAGTCTCTGCTGTGGAGGAGAATGGACATGATGAAGAGGAATGGCTTTCTGGTCCAGGTAACGACACAGCCTCTGCTGGTTTAGATGACGACCCAATCTCTCTCTGTATTGGAGAATGGACATGATGGAGACGAATAGCTGGTTGGTCCGTGAGTCTCTGCTGTGGTGGAGAATGGGCAGGATGGAGAGGAGTATCGGGCTGGTCTGTGTGACGACACAACCTCTGCTGTGTTGGAGAATGGACAGGATGGAGAGGAGTAGCGGGCTGGTCTGTGTGACGACACAACCTCTGCTGTGTTGGAGAATGGACAGGATGGAGAGGAGTATCGGGCTGGTCTGTGTGACGACACAACCTCTGCTGTGTTGGAGAATGGACAGGATGGAGAGGAGTAGCGGGCTGGTCTGTGTGACGACACAACCTCTGCTGTGTTGGAGAATGGACAGGATGGAGAGGAGTAGCGGGCTGGTCTGTGTGACGACACAACCTCTGCTGTGTTGGAGAATGGACAGGATGGAGAGGAGTAGCGGGCTGGTCTGTGTGACGACACAACCTCTGCTGTGTTGGAGAATGGACAGGATGGAGAGGAGTAGCGGGCTGGTCTGTGTGACGACACAACCTCTGCTGTGTTGGAGAATGGACAGGATGGAGAGGAGTAGCGGGCTGGTCTGTGTGACGACACAACCTCTGCTGTGATGGAGAATGGGCAGGATGGAGAGGAGTAGCGGGCTGGTCTGTGTGACGACACAACCTCTGCTGTGATGGAGAATGGGCAGGATGGAGAGGAGTAGCGGGCTGGTCTGTGTGACGACACAACCTCTGCTGTGATGGAGAATGGGCAGGATGGAGAGGAAGAGCTGGCTAGCTGCGGGAGCCGGCACCTTCACTTGACTTGCGCCTCGTTGTTAATCCGCTCCGTGAATGAGTGCCCATGGGGTCGCTGGCGCAGATCACTGCTATTGCCTGTCTTGGGCCATCCATCTTCCCACCAAGCAACAGTCCTAGTCTTTCCCATCCTTCTCCTCTCCCGCGCTGTCCCCTTCCTTTCTCTGTCTTCCCCATCCATTCTCGGTTGCAGTCTGATTGTATTTCGGCTTCCATAGTATCTTTCCTTTTATACTGAAGTGATTTATGTGTTTTTGTTTTCAAAACTGATTCTGAATTAGCTATGTAATGGGAACATGAGCATTAGCAAATCGAAACGTTTTCTCCAAATACGCACTTCCCTTTTCACTGCAGAGTGTGATTCCTTTCAACATCCATGCCGCATGTGCTTATCAAAATCGGTAGCTATCATGAAATTTGACTTGTATTTTATGAACTGTGCCAGCCAAAGAAAATAATACACAATCTTTATTCTGTTGTTGTCACTATATTTCGTAAAATGTTGAAACATAGACACACACCCCACTGAAAAGAGAGAAAGAAAGGAGTATTAACCTAGTTCCAACCCCGTGCCACTCCTGTTTCTTTTAAATGGTTGTTAGAGCTTCTCAGTAAAGAAATACGAAAAGAAATATGGAGTCGAAGATCTGGGCTTTAGGAGTTGTCCTTAATGCACGGCAGTGTGTGTGTGTGTGTGTGTGTGTGTGTGTGTGTGTGTGTGTGTGCGTGTGCGTGCGTGCGTGCGTGCGTGCGTGTGTGTGTGGCGCGCGCGTGTGTGTGTGTGTGTGTGTGTGTGTGTGTGCGCGCGCGTGTGCGTTCATTCTCTTAGATAAATAAAAGAAAAGGTGGCTGGAGAGACGGTTGGAAAAATGATCGATTGATTGGTTGATTGATGTGTTAGTGCTGATTAAATAAGAGAACACTGACGATGGCAGCAGCAATACCATCAATAACGAGATGAACACAAACTTCCTCAAAGGCCAAAAGAGTGATGAGAAGAGGTGCAGCAGATCAGCTTGCCGTCGGATCCGTTGACCTTCAAGACCGGGGGTTGGGGGTGGCCGGTGGAAGAGAAAATGCTGAGCATAAGAAGCAAAAGAGCACTGGAGGAGATCTTTGCCTGGCCAATCTCCCAGATGACCTATGCCTGACCTGTTTCCCAGATGACCTAGGCCCGGCTTGTTTCCCAGATGTCCTATGCCCTGCCTGTCTCCCAGGTGACCGATGCCCGACCTGTCTGCCAGGTGACCTATGCCCGGCCTGTCTCCCAGGTGACCTATGTCCGGCCTACCTCCCAAACGACCTATGATCGGCCTGTCTCCCAGGTGTGTGTGTGTGTGTGTGTGTGTGTGTGTGTGTGTGTGTGTGTATGTGTGTGTGTGTGTGTGTGTGTGTGTGTGTGTGTGTGTGTGTGTGTGTGTGTGTGTACGTACGTGCGCGGTGTGTGTTTGTGTGTGTGTGTGTTGTGTGTGTGTGTGTGTGTGTGTGTGTGTTGTGTGTGTGTGGTGTGTGTGTGTGTGTGTGTGTTTGTGCGTGTGCGTGTGTGTACGTACGTGCGCGCGTGTGTGTTTGTGTGTGTGTGTGTGTGTGTGTGTGTGTGTGTGTGTGTGTGTGTGTGTGTGTGTTTATTGTTGTCGTTTCGCTTTTTGTTTCCTTTTTTTCTTTCTTCTCCATTTGTTTTTGTTTTTCAGTATACTTGATTGTGTTTTGAAAAGAACCTGATTCTATCGTACTCGGCTTGTTCACTTGAAGACAGTAATGCTGACTGTACTTTAACCCCCCCCCCCCATCCTCAAGAAACAAATCGATACGATGATTCCAATTATAAGTTCCTCTGCCGATTTGTGAATCCAGCACGGCCCAGAAAACGCGCTAATTTCCTGCGTTCTTCTTGTGTTTGTGCTTTATGCGAAGGTTGTTGTGTTTATGAGGCTGGCGTGGTGTCACGTCATCGCGCAAGGTGTGGTCACGGGCTGAACGTGCTGCGTTTGATGGCTCGTCCTGATCGATAGCTCCCTGCCATCCCAGGGATTTCTGCATGGCTATTCTACAGGCGTTTGGGACAAATCAGTGTTCAGTCCGAACCGGATAAATTATTTCCCAAGAGAACACGTCGCTTCTGTGTTGCTGTATGCTTGAGAAAGTCAAACGCCCACATTTTAGGAACGGTTTGATCAATGTTCTTCTTAGAAGTCTGTTTGGTTGGAGGACATATTGGTGTCTGCAAACCACAATCACAGTGGCGACTTGTCTTTCTCATACAAACTGACGTGAGTGCAGCAATACCCCGAAATGGAAAGAGGAACATCAGATGAACAGGTACCGCAATCCTGGAAGGTTTGACAACGTACAATGTCAAGAAAAAGATGAGAGAGAGAGACAGACAGACAGAGATAGAGACACAGAGAGAAAGAGACAGACAGACAGACAGACACAGAGACAGAGACAGAGACACAGAGACAGAGAGAGATGTAACAACAGCACCTCAGCTCAGCACAGCATACGCCAATCTGTTGAGAAACAGCCACAAGACACTTTCTCCACATACACTCAAACACCTCACGAAGACCTCACAAACCCTCCCCCGTCCCCCCCTCGCCCCCAAGAAAAAAGTAACCAAAATAAACAGAAATCTTCGAATCAGAGGTAGGCAATTCCCCGACTTCCGTTTAATCCGGTGTTTTGGCATTTCCCTGGGCCCTGGTCCTTATTTCCAGAAACGCGCAGAGTGTCCAGGAAACGGCCGGATTTCCTGTCCAGGCTTTATTTTGACACTCTTCAACACAAAGAGCTGGAATTGGTGCGGACGTTTCTTGGCGCGCTCTAGTTCCGCTGGCATGGAGGTAGCAATGTTGACACTCACTCTCACTTAAAGCTGCAATGGGCGGGGACTGTTTATGCTGCAGTGCTGCATGCTGATGCTTCTTGCGTGAAAACAAACATGACAATGGGCAGACGTTTCTGGAAGTGCTCCTGACGCTCCCCACATGAAGGGCAATGACAGTCAGCAGACTGTTCTCTGGCGCTCCTCTCATGAAAGGGAATGGTACGACAGGCAGACTGTTCTCTGGCGCTCCTCTCGTGAAAGGGAATGGTACGACAGGCAGACTGTTCTCTGGCGCGCCAAGCATGCAAAGGAATAATACAATAGGCACACACTGACTGTTCTCCAACGCTCCGGGTATAAAAGGAAATGCTACAATAGGCAGCTCGTTCAGTCTCTGACGCTCCAAGCATGAAAGGGAATGCTACAATGGGAAGACTGTTCTCTGACGCTGTTCGTATGAAAGGGACAGGCAATAAGCAAACGTTTTCTTGTGGTGGTGATGAATCCCGCTTTGATCTGTGTTTGAGAAGAAAGAATATATGATTCACGTGAAAGCCACTGATGGCTTGCAAGGTAATAGCACTCAGACACAAACGCAGTTATTCTGAGGTGTATTGTTGTTTTTGTTGTGCGTGTATTTCTTTGAAGATTTCTTTATGGCTTCAGTCCTGATGCTTGCTGTGTGCCTGCAACGTGATGTGTATATCATAACTGTTATAGTGCGCTTTGCCAAATCGTGGAATGTCCAATAGCTCTCATGTACCATTAGCAGCCACAAAAGAATATGGTAACAGTGTGTCTGTCAAATATTTCAAAAGTGTGCACAATTATCTATAAATCAGTTGTCCTTCCCCTGCGTGCGTTGGACTCTTCCAAACCTTACGCACTGCAGGCGAGTACGCACCCATTTTATTTTCACAGCAAAGAGCTCAGACAGTTGACGGGTCTAGCAACGAAAGTGAGCTGACTGGTTGCGACGGGCTCTTTGTGGTATATCCGACAGCGCACGTGTCACCTACACGGTAAGAGCGGCAGTTCAGGAACACACACGCACACAGGTTTTCCGCTTCTTCACTTTTCGTTCTCGCTTTATCGCGACTCATCCTGACACTTCCTATCTGGTCAAAGAGTCATGTACCCCCCCCCCCCCTCCATTTTGAATCCTTGTTATTTGCAACTATGTTGTTAGTGGGTAGCTTCAAGTCTGATGCGCACTGATAAAGAATGAATTACACTCACCTGCAAACCGACACACTAGGAAATCAGCACGAGAACTCCACAGCTATGTCGACATTTGCCGACTGCCGAGTGCATCTGGCAAGAACGAATCCCCCGTTGACCTAAATCAGGTCTGGTCATAATGTGCTCCGAGATCTGTTCCGTTGACCTAAATTAGGTCTGGTCATAATGAGCTCCGACAATTGTTCCGTTGACCTAAATTAGGTCTGGTCATAATGTGCTCCGAGAATTGTCCCGTTGACCTAAATTAGGTCTGGTCATAATGTGTTCCGAGAACTGTTCCGTTGACCTAAATTATGTCTGGTCATAATGTGCTCCGAGAACTGTTCCGTTGACCTAAATTAGGTCTGGTCATAATGTGCTCCGAGAACTGTTCCGTTGACCCAAATTAGGTTTGGTCATAATGTGCTCCGAGAACTGTTCCGTTGACCTAAATTAGGCCTGGTCATAATGTGCTCTGAGAATTGTTCCGTTGACCTAAATTAGGTTTGGTCATAATGTTCTCCGAGAACTGTTCCGTTGACCTAAATTAGGTTTGGTCATAATGTGCTCCGAGAACTGTTCCGAAAGCCGAGATGGGTCAGTTCGATGCTTGGAGCTGTTTGTGTTAAAGCCCGGCTGTTGTGGTAAGAGCGATAGGAAATGAAGATTATGTTGTGTTCGTTTCAGTATCTCCATACCCAGGCCGCAGAGGCCGAAGATGTGCACTGGATTTTGTTTGCCACTGGGAACTACAACGTTAGTTCCGAATGATTCGTAAAGCTAAAGGGGGAAAGGGGGAATTAATTCTAAGGTTTCTTATCGTTATAGCTCCTCTCTATCTGTCACTCTCTCTCTCTCTCTCTCTCTGTCTGTCTGTCTGTCTGTCTGTCTAACACACACACACACACACACACACACACACACACACACACACACACACACACACACACACACACACACACGCAACACACGCACGCACGCACGCACGCACGCACGCACGCACGCACGCGCGCGCGCGCGCGCGCGCGCACGGACGCAGGCGCACGCACGCACGCACCCACGCACCCACGCACACACACTCTTACACACACATACGTTCACGCACGCACGCACGTACTCACACACACACAAACACACACGAGCGAGCGCGCGCGCGCGGCGCGCACACACACATATAAACATAAACTCACACACACACACACGCACACACACACACACACACACACACACACACACACACACACACACACACACACACACACACACACACACACACACACATTGATTCCCATTGATTCCAAGATTAGGTAGTTGGTGGGAACTGTTTTAACTACTAATTTGCCGGCAGTGTGAACTGGCCAGTTTAACGCAGCTATTGCAGTGCAAAGGAAAGCATGAACCGGTCCGAAATATTTGTGAATATAAGACCCAGGGTTTGAAGACGGGCGTAATAATCCGTCAGGTTCGAACCTCGTCTTTGGTCCGCCTCTCTTCAACTGGTCTCGGAGAACAAGGTCACTTAATCGGCAGTGTCACACTGCCGATTAAGTGACCTTGTTCTCCGAGACCAGTGAATGTAACACTATAGCCCACATCTCTGCCCATCGTGATGCGTCATTGCGTTGGTAAAAGGTAGCTCTCTCACGACGTCAAAATCTAAGAATATTAAGCTTGCTAAATTTATTAGTTGTATGTTTGAGTTATTTTGATTAAGCCAATAGCGAAACACAACGAAAAAAGAAATATTAAATTTTTGCGCCTTAGCCTTACATATTTATAACAACTTTGATTTGTGTTTGAGCATGTATTTTTGTCTTATATTATAAAGTGTGGTAGTTATTTATTAGTAGAACTCGTGTACTTGTTCATAAGGAATGTCGTGTGCGAATGTAACTTCGCTTTCTAGCCCCCAGGGGCAAAAAGCTCAATAAAACCTTGAAACCTCAATCAGTGTATGTTGAATGTATAGACGCGGTTGTAACAGCAAGTAGCCGTGAAGTTAGTAATCTAACCGACATAGAGAGCAAATTTGCTGTCTTTGCCAAAGCGACAGCTGCTATGGCAGTTAGTGACACTCCCAAATGGCATTCAGTAAATCTTTCAAATACCTGGGAGCCGCCTCACTTTGGTCGGCTGTTACGTCAGCAGAAGCTTTCTCTCCTGTCGACACCTTAATTGTCAGGTCTTCACCTGTGAACTTAATCTTATAAAGCGTTCAGTTCCCGACAAGTTTCACCCAAGACAGTTGAACTGTGTCAGTGGTTTATATAGCCTACCTAACACGAGTGATGCTGACAAATGCTGCCCATTATTGTTCTCTGTGAAACAGCGCCGAATCAATCTTAGTACGTCTCGCACAGACTCGCTAAGTAGTGATCAAACATTGCAGACGACAAATACAGGGATGGCTATCCGTAAAATCAATTTCGGTTAACGAAGAATGCTGGCCCCATGCCATTGGTACATCAAGAGCTGTCTCAATCGGTTTAAGCGTGTAATTGAACAATCTGGGGCCGAAATCTAAGCTGACCACGCTAACTTTTCTCACCGGAACAGATGTTTAAAGCTGGACGGATGCAGAAGCCACCTCCGTCCAAACCCACCACCTCGGGTTAACGTGCTTTGCGTTTGAAGAGGACAGGAAAAAATGAAGTTGAATGAGCCGGGAAGTGAGAAATGCGAAAAAAAGAGGCGGGTGGTGAAGCACGGAGTGTTAAAAGAGGGAGCGTCTGGTAGCTGTTGACGCTCAGCAATGACGACCCTGGCTTCTGTAACAGTCTACTGCACTGCGGAATTGTTCGTGATCCCATCAAGTCAGCAACAGGCAGTCACCGACCATTCATTTCTAGTTTTAGTTTCCCTTGCAACCTGTATCAACCTCAGAGTCACGTCTTTGCATTCAGAGGTCACAAGCTGATGTACCGTAAACCAGGTACAATACTTCGGATGCTTGTGTGTGTGTGTGTGTGTGCGTGCGTGCGTGCGTGCGTGCGTGCGTGCGTGCGTGCGTGCGTGCGTGCGTGCGTGCGTGCGTGCGTGCGCGTGCGTGCGTGCGTGTGTGTGTGTGTGTGTGTGTGTGCGTGCGGGCGTGCGTGCGTGTGCGTGTGTGTGTGCGTGTTTGTGTGCGTGTGTGAGTGCGTACGTGCGTGTTCCAGGTGTGTGTGTGTGTGTGTGTGTGTGTGTGTGTGTGTGTGTGTGTGTGTGTGTGTGCGCGCGCACGGGCGCACGCGGCGTACGTTCGTGCGTACATGCTGCGTGCGTGAGAGAGAGGAAGAGAGAGAGAGAGAGAGAGAGAGAGAGAGAGAGAGAGAGAGAGAGAGAGAGAGAGAAGTGTGCGTGTCGCAGTGTGTGTATGTGCGTTTGTTAGTGAAAGAATGAATGTGTGTGTGTGCGTGTGCGTGTGCGTGTGTGTGTGCGCGCGCGCGTGCGAGTGCGTACGTGTGTCAGTGTGTATGTGTGTGTGCGTTCGCGCGTTTGTCAGTGTGTATGTATGCGTGTGTGTGTGTGTGTGTGTGTGTGTGTGTGTGTGTGTGTGTGTGTAACAATCCGAAGCCCATCTTCGACCCTCCGTCTACATTGCACATGCACGTCCTGGCAGGACTGTGGGGTGGGCCGAACCACGCAGCAGGCTACAGCTCACCAAATCTAATGGAGACCAGCGACAAGCCTCGAAACGAGGTTAGCGGCCAGGGAAAAATGGAATGTGAACATTCTCCCCAAAACCCACTGCGGAGACGGTGGAAGACCAAATGGACCCTGGCGAGCTAGGCACCCGCCCATGGCACCCCAGGGATACGAGGGACAGAAAGGGGGGGTGGACAGAAAGGAAGATGGGTGGACAGAAAGGGCGGGTGGACAGAAAGGAAGATGGGTGGACAGAAAGGAAGGGGGTGGACAGAAAGGAAGGTGGGTGGACAGAAAGGAAGGGGGTGGACAGAAAGGAAGGTGGGTGGACAGAAAGGGCGGGTGGACAGAAAGGAAGATGGGTGGACAGAAAGGAAGGTGGGTGGACAGAAAGGAAGATGGGTGGACAGAAAGGAAGGTGGGTGGACAGAAAGGAAGATGGGTGGACAGAAAGGAAGGGGGTGGACAGAAAGGAAGGTGGGTGGACAGAAAGGGCGGGTGGACAGAAAGGAAGATGGGTGGACAGAAAGGAAGGGGGTAGACAGAAAGGAAGGTGGGTGGACAGAAAGGAAGGGGGTGGACAGAAAGGAAGGTGGGTGGACAGAAAGGGCGGGTGGACAGAAAGGAAGATGGGTGGACAGAAAGGGCGGGTGGACAGAAAGGAAGATGGGTGACAGAAAGGAAGGGGGTGGACAGAAAGGAAGGTGGGTGGACAGAAAGGGCGGGTGGACAGAAAGGAAGATGGGTGGACAGAAAGGGCGGGTGGACAGAAAGGAAGATGGGTGACAGAAAGGAAGGGGGTGGACAGAAAGGAAGGGGGGGGGGGCGCAATGGCCAAAGAGGGCAGGTGGTCTGTGGCGAGGAGACACGGGGAGGAGGGGGCGGGGGGGGGGAGATGTAAAGGGCATGTGTCCAGCTGGGGGCGCGCGGGTGTGGGGAGGGGGGGGGGGAGGAGGGGGGGGGTGTGATGAAAGAGCGAGTAGCCGGAGGAGGGTTTTGGGCCGAAAAGTGTCGGTGGCTAGGAGGTAGCAGGAGGCATGTGCCACAAACGACGGATGGCTGGAAGGGTGATGGGGGCACAAAGTCTGGATAGCCAGATGGCGGGTAGCCAGGAGGGGGGGGGGGATAGCAGAGACTAGAGGAAGATGTGAGCCACGAGGTACCGGCGGGGGGGGGGGGGGGGGGGGGGGAGGCACAAAGTCTGGATAGCCAGAGACTAGAGGAAGATGTGAGCCACAGAAACGGCGGGTAGCCGGGGGGGTGGGGGGGGGCGGAGTTTGGTGGCTACGACTGAGAGGAAGACATGAACTACCAAGACGGATGGTCAGGAGGTGGGGGTGGGGGGAGGGGTGGGCGTGTGGACCTGGAACAGCGGGTGGCTGGAAAGGGTGGCGGTAGGGGGTAGAATGAGTAAGAAGCAGGCTGGTTTCCTTGCTCATGTCAGACGGCACGTGTTGCCGTCTTGTGTCCTCGCGAGTCATGGCCGTGTCGCTGTTGTCATTATTCCGCTTACCGGTTTGTTTGGCATCTACTGTTCACATGGCCGAGATTTTCTGTGTTTTGTTGTTGTTGTTTTTACCGTTATTGCATTGCATCTACTGTTTACATAGCCGGGATTTTGTATGTTTTTGTTGTTGTTGTTGTTCTACCGTTATTTCACCATGGACTTGCTTGTCTTCCTATAAGGAATACAAAAAAAAAATAAAAAAAAATCTAAACAAGAATGACTGCTAGCGTTCTAAAACAAGTTCCAAACACTTAAAAAGTTAAAAAGAATGCTATTTATTATGAAAAAAACACAATATGCCCATTTTCGAGGTAAGCCTCTTTTTCAAGCTACAGAACGATATAGAAACAACACTTAAACTGTGAAAAATGAGAACTATTGGTTCAGTTGTTTTGTTCTGTTGTTTTGTTTTGGATGGATTAACTACCCCCAAAATTGGCATGTTGTGTTTGGAATAGTGTTATTTTTTTTATTTTTTTTATTGATCGGTGTGTTTTGATCTTCCTAAGGAACTGTAGTACACTAATGAAAATAACAAATAAATAGACAACCGTTTTTGTCGTTGTTGATTCTGTTGATCATTAGAAACATCGTGGAACAACAACTGATCTTAACTTGCATGCAGAAAACAGTGACAACATAGTTTCAACAACAGCAAAAAGCTGTTAATGATTGCAGTTTCCAGAAAACGCGGTCTGTGTGTCAGCGTTAATTACACCATTCCGACCCTCTTTTGCAGATGCTCTAGTTAGAATGTTCTGACCTTTTCATCCTAAGGCTGGTGTTGCAGTCTAAGAGCGTTAAATAAAAAGCGACCTTCAGAACGTTGCCGTTAACATTTGCAAAAGGTCCAGATGCCAGCAGCAGCTAACTTTTGTGAAGTGCTGGTGACAGCAGGTTGTTTCAGTCCAGTTTTAACACAGCGCGTTCAGTCTTTCCACCTGTGTGTGTGTGTTGTGTGTGTGTGTGTGTGTGTGTGTGTGTGTGACTCACCCAAGACAGTTCAACTGTCTACCTCCATTCAACATGCAATCAGTTTCACACGTAAGGCTTATGCACTGGTCTACCTCCATTCAGCATGCAATCAGTTTCACACGTAAGGCTTATGCACTGGTCTACCTCCATTCAACATGCAATCAGTTTCACACGTAAGGCTTATGCACTGGTCTACCTCCATTCAACATACAATCAGTTTCACACGTAAGGCTTATGCACTGGTCTACCTCCATTCAACATGCAATCAGTTTCACACGTAAGGCTTATGCACTGGTCTACCTCCATTCAGCATTCAATCAGTTTCACACATAAGGCTTATGCACTGGTCTACCTCCATTCAGCATGCAATCAGTTTCACACGTAAGGCTTATGCACTGGTCTACCTCCATTCAACATGCAATCAATTTCACACGTACTCTGCACTGCGTGGAGGTGCCGATGTGTAAAAATGACCGGTTACGCCAGCATTATATTCGCGAGTGAAACAGTTGAGGTTCAGAAGTCATTAAACGTACAGCACCAGCAAAGCCTTGGCTTAGTAGTTCAGCATGCAGTCGCCAGACATTTCAAGTAAGAACTTGCGGTCAGCAGACACTTTGCAAAGTATTCAGACAAACAGCTTGGAAAGATATCCACAAAAGTGATAATCCACATCGTCAGTGATTTCACAAATCATCATCGACTTTGTCAGATCGTTATCTGACTTTATCTGATGAAAATGTGAAAGTATTCAATTTCTGTATAGCTGCATAATGTTTTGACTTAAGTGTTTAATAATAATAAAACACTTGTAAAGCGCGTTTCTCCGCTAGTGTGTCCTCTAAGCGCTGTACGCGCCGAACAACAAAAGCAAAAATAAACTTGGAAAGAATCAGCCACACAGGCTGTCAGCACACATACACGCATGAAAAGACTAACTGTAAAAGTTCACACATAGCATTATGCATACCCATCATACATCTATGTTTCCTTATACACCCATAAATACATTATTCAGCAACATGAGAAAGGTTCTACTTGTATATTCAGATTTGGTACACATACACCCTCCCCCCCCCCCCCCTCTCTCTCTCTCTCTCTCTCTCTCTCGCAGTTGAAAGACGTAAGCAACTGATTATTGATCTTGAAACAAGTGCGAAACTATAGTGCCTGTCAGCAGAGCTAGACACTAATCGATATAGCTATCATGTGCTTTAATTTAAAATGAGCATGAATAACGATGGCGTTTTTTTCTTTCTTTTTTTTCTTTTTTCTTTTCTTCAGATATTATAAATATACGAACAGCATGCGGACTTCCCTGTCAGTTTTGTTTGTTTGATGAGGGGCTGAGTACATGGACAGTGTAAGAACAATAAAAGCTTTGTGGATGGCATTTGTTCCAGCTAGGAAATGGCGGCCTCTTGGGGCAACAATGATCCTCACTTGCACATTCCGTGCTGCGTGTCTGGATGAAAACCTTTCTTGTATGCTCACAGCTCAGATGCGTAACTGATGTCAGCCATTGTTTCATGTAGGTGACGACTTTCAGAATATCAGCAATGCATATCATACTCGGAGTATGATGGAGTATGATGTGCATTACGGTTGTTCTGAAAGGCAGTCAGACATATCCGCCACGCACAAGGAAGCCGCCGACACGTGCCACACACAGGACAAGTGCGTGAGGTGTATCAGCTTCCTCAGCCTGGCGCTCCTGACTGTCAAGACCTCTTCGTTCATGCGTACAGTGAAAGGAAATCCGACTTTCGCTTTCACCTGTCGGCCTGACCTAGAAAGTTTGGTGGGCTCTGCATCAAGATGGAGGATGTGCCGTTGGTGGATTTTATGTACCTTCTATTTACTCGCATGCCATATGCGACCTACTGTAGGCCGCTGAGGTCTTTGTTGTTGTGTTCATGTGACGTCTCTCGAGTGCTTATTGACTCCCTTGTTTGTTGATTCTGCATAAAGCGGAAATATACGCAGAAAAACAGTTCCTGAAAGCTCAGTTGGCAAACAAACAAAACCAGGTTGTTAACAAGCCGCCCGTCCACCCCCCCCCCCCCCCCCCCCCCCCCCACCTGCGCCCAAATGGCTGTGTACGATGAAGCAATGGCAGGGGTAACTCCTAATACGCATAAGTTAATGTTCCAAGGAGGGCGTCTTAATTCTCATGGGTATTCCAGGTGTATTTAAACAAACTGAGCGTTTAGTTTGCCAGCACATTCTACGCACATTCTACGCTAAACTGAACGCTAACACATGTGTACATTGAATGGGTACATTTTGTATGCACCTCAAATTACAAGAGATAGTTTACTTTCATCATGCAATGATAGATGAAGATGCTAACTGATGGAGGTCTATTTCGATTTGAGACTAGCTGACAGGGCCGCAGATCACGCTGTCATAATTATCCCGGTGTTAACCAGACCAGGGAACTGCGGTATCTGTGGTACTGGTCAAGTAGATTCAACCACCCCTATTTACAAGTCAGCTGACTTCACCCACCCCTATTCACAAGTCAGCTGACTTCAACCACCCCTATTCACAAGCCCGCTGACTTCAACCACCCCTATTCACAAGCCCGCTGACTTCAACCACCCCTGCTCACAAGCCAGCTGACTTTAACCACCCCTACTCACAAGCCAGCTGACTTCAACCACCCCTACTCACAAGCCAGCTGACTTCAACCACCCCTACTCACAAGCCAGCTGACTTCAACCACTCCCACTTTCAGGCCAGGGGTTCAACAAGTTCCATTCTTAGGCTGTTGTGGATTTACAAACACCTTTGCTCACAAAAATGTGGATTTACAAACACCTTTGCTCACAAAATGTGGATTTACAAACACCTTTGCTCACAAGACGTGGATTTACAAGCACCCGTGCTCACAAGACAAAGCTCTGTACTACACCTCTTCACAGGCCACGGGGTCCATGACCCCTGCTCAAAATGCCGGGTTTTGAACTTTTGGGCTTACAGGCAAACCAGGTTGCCCATTTCAGTTCCCAGCCATGGGTTCCGAATAATATCCACTTGGTTTGGGTTTGAAACAGTTTTGCTCACAGTTCAAGTCCCCAACATCGCTGCTAATCAAGGCAGGTGCTGGTGAACTTTCACTCACGGCCAAGGGGAGAACTAATAGACCAGATTTTGACAAAGCTGCAGGGTAGACTAATGTGTGGCTAGGCGGCAGGGTAGACAAGAGTGTCGCTAGGGGGCTGGATAGACTAGAGTGTGGCTAGGAGGCAGGATATACTAGAATGTGGCTAGGCGGCAGGGTAGACCAGGGAGTGGCTAGGCGGCAGGGTAGACCAGCGAGTGGCTAGGCGGCAGGGTAGACCAGGGAGTGGCTAGGCGGCAGGGTAGACCAGGGAATGGCTAGGCGGCAGGACAGACCAGGGAGTGGCTAGGCGGCAGGGTAGACCAGAGAGTGGCTAGGCGGCAGGGTAGACCAGGGAGTGGCTAGGCGGCAGGGTAGACCAGGGAGTGGCTAGGCGGCAGGACAGACCAGGGAGTGGCTAGGCGGCAGGGTAGACCAGGGAGTGGCTAGGCAGCAGGGTAGACCAGGGAGTGGCTAGGCGACAGGACAGACCAGGGAGTGGCTAGGCGGCAGGGTAGACCAGGGAGTGGCTAGGCAGCAGGGTAGACCAGGGAGTGGCTATTGCGGTACGTCAGACCCTAGCGCATAGACGGGAGTGAGGCGGAGTGGCACGGTAGACAAGGGCGGAGTGGAGAGAGAGCGAAGTGTTGCGGTACAGTAGCCTCTCCTCCCTCTCAGCCATCGATCGGCTAGCCACGTCACACCGGTCCACCGCCCGCCCGCCAGGCTTCTAGCTTCCCGCTAGTCGCTCTCTCTCCCACTCTCTCTCCCCGCCTGTCTCGGCCAGGAAATTTGAAAAGACTCCTCATAGTCAAAGCTCTGCTGCCTTTTTTTCGTCTCTCGTGTGGTGTGTCGCATCGCACAGCCTTCTGCCTCTTTTCTCAACTGCGTTCGCCTCCCAGATTTGTTCCAGTTCAGTTGGACCCAATCTCATGACGGATGCCATCGCCAGCGGGGACTGCATGAAGGTGGGGGACGAGGTGCCTAATCCGTGGCTGGCATCCCTGCTTGGGGATTAATACCAAGTCGACGTCAGCTGACTGGATGTGGAGTGATCCTAATCACTTCAGCCCTGCGTGTGTGCTCACTGTACTGGCAACTACCGTAGATTTTCTCTTGATGGGAAAATGTGCTTAACAATCAAATTTGTGCATTCTTGTATAGAAATGTAAAAAAAAAAAGAAGAAAAAAAGC
>JABMCL010003092.1:362500-375000 GCA_018857735.1 Alviniconcha marisindica | reverse complement strand
TGGACAGTGGTGTTTCGGCTTTCTCAACATTGACTCTGCTGCAAACTGGCCCGCTTGTCTCTCACCCCCTACCCAACCTCAGATTTCTGCTGTTGCTGTGCGGCGACATTGAACCCCACCCCGGTCCTACACAGATTGAAGATTCTGTCAAGTATCTGGAAACCAAGGTCGACAACCAAGCAGAACGCCTGGAAGGAAAACTCAATCAACTGATTGACATGATGAAGACGACCCAGTCCCACAATAAACAGCTTGAACGAAATTTCCAGACACTTGAAGAGAGTATTAGTGCAAACAATGAACAGATACAGCTGCAGTTTTCGCTTCTGAAAGACAGTGTGTCAGCTCTGCAATCAGCCGTTCGACGGAACAACGAGCAGCTGGATTCCATAGGAAACGAGCAAAACAGCATGTCTTCTCGTTTGAGAAAACTGGAAGAAGAAGTTGAAAGACAGGAACGATATTCACGACGATCGAACGTGCTGCTGTACGGAATGAAAGAAGAGGCTGGGGAATCGTTTGACAGGTGTACTGCACGAGTGATCAAAACTCTGTGTCGACATTTTCCACAGAAAGACTGGAACGAGACGGACGTCGAAAGAGCTCATCGCTTGGGGCCCGTTTCCAGGACGTCTGATAGACCACGCCCAGTGATCATCAAGTTCCAGAGGTGGAGGGACGCCATGATCATTATGAGGGACAAAGAGGGAAAGAACCAGATGCGAGACAGTGATGGTCTACGCGTTGGAGCTGATCTGACAAAACAACAGAGGGACACTTTGTCACAGCTCAGGAACCAAGGACAGCATGCATACTTTGCAAAGGGGAAGCTGGTAGTGCAGGAATCTCGTCCACACCCCAACCGCTTCAACAGCCGCAGTACCCACAACCAGAACCCCACCAAACATGCCCCCCCCCCTCTCTCCCCCCATGCAGTCCAGTCCCGCCAGAACAGCAGAGCAGCGTCCTATGCAGAGGCAGCAGCAGCGCCCCCAGGAACCCGTGACGGAACCAGTCCGCCGCTGGACAGCTGGACCGGGCAGATGGAAGACGCCGCCTTGGAGGAAGACCCCGCTGATGACCAGCCTTCAGATGAGGAGTGTAAGGTGCCTGCCCACCGGAACTCTTCGGTGGGGGACGGGGCAGAGCCTCCCGTTTCCGGACCACCTGCCAGCCCGGCCGTTAGCATGGAGGGACCAAGGCCACGTGGCTTTGGTAGAGGCACCCCCACTGGCACCACGGAGCAGGACACCGTCAGCAGAAGTGGAGGCAGTGGCGGGAGGGGCAGAGGAAGACCCAGCAGTGCAGACCTGCAGACCCGAGGGAACCCGAGATGCCAGTCCCTCTCCTCGCCGATGCTGACCAGGAACGGATCCCACAGCTCTATCTCCTCCTCCTCCCGACAGGGCAGACTGCCCAGTTCCTGGCATCACAACGGCTCGGGGTCCGCCGGAGCACGTGACTCTTCGACGGTTGGTGAGTCAGCCGGCAACAACGACAGAGATACCCAGCGCAGAAAATAATGGTCAGGCCGAAGCCCTAGACGCTAGACTGCAGGTAGAAACATCTTTTTCTTTTAATGCTGGCAGTGATCATGTTAACGCTGCATGTTCGCAAAAGGCGATAAACGCTGATCAAGCTATATCATTCGTTACTTTCAATATTGAAGGCTTATGGAGGATCTGCAACGAACTAAATCTGGTGTCTTTTGTGCTCAAGTATGATTTTGTTCTTCTGGTAGAAACATTTACTGAGACAGTTCCGGACTCGATGTTCCCATCTCACAAGCCCTTTGTTTCGCCTGGTGTGAACGTTTCTGACAGTATACATGGTCGCCTTTCTGGAGGCGTTGTCCTATTAGTTAGAAAAGAGTTATGTGAGTATGTTGAGCGGATAGATATTGAAACTGACAACATTATAGTACTGCGGCTATCACATAGACTACTTGGAACTCCAACAGACTGTTTGCTAGTTGGGGCTTATTTGCCACCCGAGAAGTCGCCGTATTATGAAGAAACTGACATTTACAATGGAGTCTCTTTACTAGAAGACTGTCTGCTAGACTTGATAAGGGTGTGTGGCGACATCCCATTTATTATTTGTGGTGATCTTAACGCACGAACTGCATCTATGAATGCTAGAGATGTTGATCCAATCGATGACATTTACGAAATGAATTCTGACAACCATTCGGAAAGTAGAACATTCTGCTATAACAAGTGAAGAATGGTATAATTATTTCAGTAGCATATTTAATTCTCCACTGAGTGAATCTGAACCAACTACTGAAGACTTAGGGGATGCGGCATTTGCTGATAACGAAATGCACTGTGAGACCTTGAATCAGCCTATCACCGTAGATGAAATCAAAACGGCAATAAGGGCATTAAAAGATCAAAAAGCTGCTGGTCCTGATGGACTTATCGGAGAGTTTTATAAGAATAGCACAGTACACATTTTTCCATTTCTAGTTAAGTTCTTCAATTTCATCTTTGATCATGGTTTATTTCCTGACGAATGGTCGTTGGCAATCTTACATCCGTTACATAAGAAAGGGGACATAAACGTACCGGATAATTACAGGGGTATATCCTTGCTCAACATATGCAGTAAACTGTATAGTTTTGTGTTGAATAAGCGGATTACCAACTGGATAGATGATAATGAGATAATTGGAGAAGAACAGGCCGGTTTTAGGCAAGAACGTAGTACTTTTGACCATATTTTTACTCTTTTAGCGTTAGTCCAGAAACAGCTACTGAGGCACAGAAAACTGTATGTGGCCTTTATTGATTTTCGTAAAGCTTTTGACACGATATGCAGAACAAAATTGTGGACTGTACTGCACAGAAACGGCCTTAGAGGCAAAATCGCGATTGCACTACAAAGTATGTATGCCATTGTCAAGGCTCGAGTTCGTGCTGGGGGGAGTTAACCGATGTATTCTTATGTCCTCGTGGTTTGAAGCAGGGTGAAGTGTGTTCACCAGTTCTTTTTTCGTTGTTTATTAACGAACTGACGAAGGACATCATTGAAAGTGGCAAGCATGGCATCCAGTTAGCTCCTGATTTGATTGAATTGCTGATTTTGTTATTTGCTGACGACGTCGTTTTGTTGTCTGATAGTGTCTTTGGTCTTCAGACTCAACTGAATGTTCTCTTTAACACTGCCAAGCGTCTCGATTTGATTGTAAATTTGGACAAGTCTAACATAGTTGTTTTCAGGAATGGGGGTCATCTTGCTCTGAATGAAAACTGGTGCTTTGGTAACGAGGAACTTGAAGTTGTAAACATGTACAAGTACCTGGGAGTCTACTTTACCACAAGGCTCACGTTCTCACGTACTCTAAACGACCTTGCAGATCGAGCCAGAAAGGGAATGCTAGCAATTATGAAACTTCTATGGTCCATTGCTGAGCATTCACCAGAAATCTTTTTTTTTAATGTTTGATTGCCAGATACAACCTATTTTGACTTATGGTTCCGAAGTATGGGGACTGTCAGATAACCAGGAAAGTATCGAAAGAGTGCATTTATTAGCTTTGAAAAGGTTCTTGGGTGTCAACCCAAAGTCTCCCAGACATTTAATATATGGTGAAACGGGCAGACACCCCCTTTTTGTAAACACGTATGCCAGATGTATAAAGTTTTGGCTACGCCTGACGTATATGGATGACAGAAGGTACCCCAGAAAAGCTTATAATATGTTATTAAATCTTCAAAGACAGAACTATACTACATGGGCTTGCAAAGTTCGAAATGTTTTATACAAATTTGGCTTTGGTGTGGTTTGGGAAATGCAAGGTGTTGGTAATGTAAACTTGTTCATTAACGAGTTTAAGTTGAGGCTTATAGATTGCTTTAAACAAGACTGGCATGCTGCTCTGGGTTCACACGATTTTTATAACGTATACTCTAATTTCAATCAGTCATTAGTACTCAGTCAATATCTTCGAACTATTAACAACATAAGCGTGCGGAGAGTATTTACTAGATTCAGAATTGGAATCATTACCTACAGTATAGATCCTTTGCTCGCGACAGAGATATAAATTGTCCATTCTGTAATACGCCAGAAACAGAAGTACATTTTTTATTAGTATGTCCAAAGTATACAGCCTTGAGGGATGAACTTATTCCACCAAAGTACCATAGACAACCATCCATGTTTAAATTTTCCTTATTATTAGCTAGCACGAACGCACCCACCATAGAGAAATTATCCACCTTCGTTTTTAAAGCTTTAAGCACTAGAAAACTGAGTTTAAGTCCGTCATTGGATCCATGAGAATTCGAATTGCCTGAATGTTCACTCCTGTTGTAATGGGCCGGAGGTCTAACAATAAAATAATCTTGTCTTGTCTTGTCTTGTCTTCTCTCTTCTCTCTCTCTCTCTCTCTCTCTCTCTCTCTCTCTCTCTCTCTCTCTCTCTCTCTCTCTCTCTCTCTCTACTTTCGGTAAACCACGAAGAAAACCCATTGTGGGAGCTACTTATTAGGCGTGCACAGTAAATCATAGTGTATGAATTCAGCTTTGAGTGTGAAATAACAACAAAACCTTCAGTTTTCTGTCACAGCCCTTTTACGCCGTGCAGCTAAAGACGCATTACAAGGCCGGAATTAGTCCCATGTTCGGTACATTTACTGTGAAATGTATCTAAGTTTCTTGTCTTTATGCACACTGCGAGCATCGCTTTCCGACACCGTCCTCCTTGGAGGAAGGATGTCGTAACCAGTGCTTGGAGTTCTGGGATTTATGTTGACACAGACAGACAACAACAACAACAACAAAACAACAACAACATTAAACAAATAAAAAACAAAACAAAAACAATAAACACCCACGCACCCACCTAACAGCGTTCGTAGAAAGCGAAGGACAAAGAATTTCATATCTTTATTCTGTGTGGAGACCCGTAGGCCAACTGATAAACAGCGAGAAGCCCCCAAGCACATGCCACTGAAGAGCGAGAACATTTAAAATTGCTTCTTTGATTTTCGTATCTATTTAATTTCGACAGCAGAATTCCGTAGAGTGTGAAATTGTACAGACAACTCAAGAGCGGTCAAGGCATGTCACGTGACAATCCGAGCGGACGACACGGCGCACGTGACTGAGCAGTAGGCCTACGTGGCAGTTGAAGTTGTGTCTGTGTGTTATTTGAACGTGTTGTTGTTAATTATCAAACCGCATGACTTGGATGCTGATGGAGTGAACGCAGCACCGTCTCTAGACCACAATCAGCATAGCAAGGGCTGGTACAATAATTACTGTTGACACCGGAATGTTTGACACAGTTTGTGTGAGCCAGTCCTTGTAAGTTGTAACTAACTGCGATTCTACCAACCACTTGTCATCAAGCCACGTAAGCAACATATGACGTTATCGCTTGTTCTTTGCACTACCTTCTGACCAGTAACTACCGTAGAGTAATCAACTGGAAGAAAGCTTGAGCACAGGCATCAGGGTGGGTATTTATATGGCATCACTATAGAGAACGTCTTAGGTTTAACACACCACACGCACGCACGCACATACACACACACAAAAGCACACACACACACACACACACACACACACACACACACACACACACCACACACACACACACATAGAGTCTCTCTCTCTCTCTCTCTCTCTCTCTCTCTCCTCTCTCTCTCTCTCTCTCTCTCTCTCTCACACACACACACACACACACACACACACACACACACACACACACAACACACACACACACACACACGGAATGAATGTAAGGGAGAGGAGAAAACTGAATTTGAAATAACTTCCTGTGATATTGTGGCACAATCAGTAAAAGCTTTCGCCTGCTTTTACACATGCTACAACAGTCGATGGCAGCCTTTTATGAGCAGTCGATGAATCTTCTTCAACAGTGTATAACAGTGTTTACCGGTCAGTAATTAACAGCATCTTTTAACAGTAGATAGCAGCGTTGATGAAGTGTCGATAAAGCCCCTTAAACAGCCACTAACTGCCTCCTTTTATCATTTGGTAAGCGCCTTTTCTAACGTTCATTTAGTCTTTCGTCAGTCAGTTCCATCCTCTTCTCGGGAGGTGCTGGACAGTACAGTGTGCCCAGACACTTTTGTTTGCTATTTTGGGGCAGTGTCACAACATATTGGCACCAACAAGAACACCAAGGTTACAGTAAATGCTGTTAGTGTTACGCGCTGCATAGTTTTGTCGTTACATTTATACAGTTACGTGCGCCCTCAACAGTGGGTCAGAAGCTGACAGGCAACACAGCATCGAAAAGTTATGTGTTGCCTGCATCAACTTCAGTCTTACCATCAATCTCAGGAAGACGGCCCAAAACTGAACGTGATGAACAGATTTTCACATCTAGGCAGTACGCTGTCCCACAGTGTCGTCATTGATGAGGCCAACACCAGGATCACAAATGCAAGACTTCGGCAGACTTAGCTCTAGTGTCGTATAACACTCTCTGTCTCAATGTACATTACAGAATACGTTAGTCATCCCATTACGGGAAATTACAGTGTCCAACTCATACATAAAAGCCACATAAAAACAAACGACCAAAAAGAAACCATCACAGTGTGTAAAATTATATAGTGTCAATCAAAAACAATTATATACATATGTGTATCACAGCATCGTCATAACGCTTTCACTCATCTATGCCCACACTCACTCACACACACACACACACACACACACACACACACACACACACACACACACACACACACACACACACACACACACACACACACACACACACACACACACACACACACACACACACACACACAAACACACACACACACACGCGCGCGTATTCTATAATCTTACGTACGCTCAAAACTTCTATTAAGCATGGAAACTGCTGATGTCACAAATGAAAATTTAACCAATTAGTTCTTTAGTTCTGTCAAGACCTCGACAGCAGTCGAATGGAAGGAAGTGGAAGACTACCAGTCCCTGGCAGTCTTCCACTTTCTTCCATTCGACTGCTGTTGAGGTCAGAGTACAGAGGATGCTTGTTTAGTGCATTGAGCCGCGGGATAGGTGCTTTACAGGTTTGCATTGTTATTATTAAGCTAGCCCCTGCAACCCCGTGATGACTGGAGTGGTCCTTACCGCTTCGCGATGAGCGAACAAGCGAACGAGTTAAGTGGTGACTCTCTCCAGCCATGATAAGCTTCTTGCATAACAGCATCGATATACTTCAAAGGGAGATAAATTCTCCGAAGACGGCATGTGGCGGGGTAAACCAATAACAACAACAAAAGCCGGTCACACACGCAGTCATGTTGCGCACCCTATGGAATGCTGTTGTCGATGTACAGTTGCACACACCGGGTGACCCCCGGGGACGGCTACAACGAAACATTGGATACGTAATGCCCAGTGACGCGGCAAGGAAGCATCGCACGGGAGCACAGCTCATCTAATCACGCCTCACGCCATTTCGTGCTGCACGACGACTGGGACGCTGCAGTCAAACAAACCCGAAAGGTAGAACCTAGTCATGCAGAATTACTCGCAGCAGGCAAAGCACCCGAAGCTACATTCTGACCTACCCCAGGCCTTCCAGAGGGAAAACTTGACAGCTCCGGATTCCCAGCAGAGGGACTTCATAATATTAATATAATTTCTGCATCTGTGGTACCCCACTGCGGGTTTTCGGTTTCCGGAAGATGCAGCGTTATGTCTGGCTACATGGTCAAGACTGTCTCTACTCTGTGGCTTTATGATCAATAAAGACCATTGTTCTGTGTGCGTACTTACTTAGAAACTATCCTCCGCGTTGTGACAGCGTCACTAGCCACTGTTGCTATGCACGAACACTTCATTAAAATCTTATACACTCTATGACCGCATCAGCAGCCGCTGTTGCTCTGTGTGAATACGTCATTAAAGCGTTATCGACTCTGTGACAAAAATGCCCACCTTGCACGAACTCTTCATTAAATGTTATTTACTCTGTGACGGCGTCAATAAAAATAGCCACCAGCACTTCATTAACATGTTATTTACTCTGTAACTGCATCATTAAAAATAGCCACCAGTATTCTGCACGATCACTTCATTAAAATGTTATTTACTCTGTGACTGTACCAATATATATATATATATATATATATATATATATATATATATATATATATATATATAATCGAGAGAGAGAGAGAGAGAGAGAGAGAGAGAGAGAGAG
This sequence comes from Alviniconcha marisindica, assembly GCA_018857735.1. Classification (NCBI taxonomy): domain Eukaryota; kingdom Metazoa; phylum Mollusca; class Gastropoda; family Provannidae; genus Alviniconcha; species Alviniconcha marisindica. The sequence continues at coordinate 366,798 of JABMCL010003092.1, read as the reverse complement.
AGAGAGAGAGAGAGAGAGAGATAACAGCCACCAGAGCTCTTCAAGAACAATTCGTTGACTGCATCACTATCCAAGAGTATTTTGCACAACATCTCATTAAAATGTCATGGACTCTGTGACAGCATCCCGCAGTGGGGTACTGAATATTAAGATTCCCTCTATAGAGAAGACAGAGCTAACCATTTCTCCTTTTCAAAATCAACACACAAGGGAGCTAATTAGCGCTCGAAATACGTAACTCAAGTACAACAACAAAACACCTGAGTCGCCTACGGTAACTCTCACCTGGCATGCGTGTAAACACAAAGGACATAAACTCCACCAGAGGTACATGTACTTTTCCCTTTCAAAGCCTGGAGTAGGTCAGCATAATATAACCATGCATGCTTCGCCCACTGCCAGGATTTTCTTTTGTCCAAATTCGACCTTCCCGTTGCATTAACTATAACTGTCTACAAACCCTGTCTGTGCAGTTCCCCGTGTCGGCCCGCGGAGTACAATAACTACAGTCACCCTGCTCGTCGTCACTGGCGACTGACGACGGTTGCCCGCGGAATATAAACTGGTTCCAGAACAGTTCATTAAACTGTCATCAACTCCGTGACTGCATCAAAGTGGAATCAAACATTTCTTCAGCAGTCAAACGGGAATCAAACCTTTCTGTCTGCAGTAAGCATGGAATCAAACCTTCTTTCTACAGTCAAATTGGAATCCAACCTTTCTGTCTGCAGTAAACATGAAAGCTTTTTCTGCAGTCAAATTGGAACCGAACTTTTCTTTCTACAAGATCCACACACACAAACGGTTGAAAAGAACGCTAATTTTAATGGGACAATACAAAAGCACACAAACGGTTGAAAAGAACGCTAACCTTAATGGGACAATACAAAATACACGCACTGTTAAAAAGAAGGCTAATTTTAGTGAGACAATACAAAACATTTGCAAACGTTCGTGGTAAGCCCCTTTTTTTAAAGAGCAAGACGACAGTTAAATTATGATCAGTGAAAATATTACACTTATCCAGTCACGCTTTGATGCGTGTTGGAATGCCTGGAATGTCTCAAAGAATACTGGCATGAAGTGACCGGATAATTATAATGATCTTCATTTACCAAACTGTAACCGGATAATTATTTTTTCATTTATCATCGTTTAACTCGTTAACCCCGAAAATTTGTGTTTTTGTCCTAATAAATGGCGTTTTTTTAAAAACCGTTTATGTGTTTGGATAACTGTTGTGTTTCTTGGAAAAGGAGCTTACCCCCAAAATGTGCACACGTTTTGTATTGACCCATTAATATTAGCATCTTTTTCAATCGTTTGTGTGTTTGGATCTTGTTTTAGAACGCTAGCATTGTTTCGGATTGTTGTTTTCTTTCTGCATTCAAACTGAAATCAAACGTTTTTTTCTGCAGTGTTGGTGCTGACAGGACTGGTCTGAAAACGAAGACCGGTTCAGGGCCTACCTCTCAAACGCACATTTCATTCGTTCTGCTCGCTTTAGCAGTCATTCGTTTTAGCAGCAGTCACTTTTTATCATCGATTTTATGCCATGACTAGCAATCGGTTCCATCGTCAAACACACTGCATCACGGAACAATTCTCCGTTCTGAACAATTATTACCCGACAAATTGGGGTGGCGTCCCATGAGACGCTCTGGTCGGAGTATGAAATGGAATGTTCCTACAGTAACCCGTACGTAGCTGACTCAGTGGAGGGAGCAGCGAAACAAACGTAGCCTCCTGTGGCCAAGAAAAGAGAAAGAAAGGATTAGCCAGCACTGGGAGCTGTTGCGCAAGGGCCTGCTGGAGAGCGCACCGCGACAACGGCAACAGCACTAAGTGAACACACTTTTTCCTCACTTGTTTTCTCTCCTCCCCCCCCCCCCCCCTCTCTCTCTCTCTCTCTCTCTCTCTCTCTCTCTTGTGTGTGTGCGTGCGCTGCTTTCGCCTGGAGGAAAAGTGTCGAGTCTGTCTTTGCCGTGTGACCGACATCCTCAGTGACACAACCGTAACTGGTGCGTCATCTTCAACTGCAACTACAACACTGTATTGCATGTTGCAAGCTAATTGCCACGATATCGATCTCCAAACGCGGAGAACAGCTCAGAATTGTTTGCTGACTCTCTTGCGATTTTGCACAAACCAAGAAACGAGGAAGAGATTTCTAGCATGTTGTTGTTGTTGTTGTTATTGTTGTTGTTGCCATTATAGATATATACAAAATGCACATTGAGAAGAAGCCTTGACATCGGAAGAAAATCACAAACATAGCATTGCAACATTAAAAGACAATGGCATAAAACAATATATCACCGATCCTCAAGCGAAAAGTTTTGAAAATTCCTAATCGTAATTTGAAATCTTTTGGTCAGTGCTCTTTCACTTTCATCGCTCCATCTGTATGGAATCGCTGCCTGCCAGACTGCGAAATATTCCCACTGTGTCTGGGTTCAAAACCAAGCTGAAGACTTTCCTCTTTTGACAGGCCTTTCCACAAACCTCAGCACACCATTTGTACGAGCATAGATTAGATGTACGTCTACGTCTATATAATACATGATGTGTAAGTCAACGTGTATATAATACATTATGTGTACGTCTGCGTGTATATGATACATTATGTGTACGTCTACGTGTATATAAAGCACGCTGTGTACGTCTACGTGTACATAATACATGATGTGTACGTCTACGTGTATATAATACACGATATGTACGTCTACGTGCATATAATACATGATGTGTACGTCTACGTGTATATAATACACAATGTACGTAGAAGGTGTGTGCTAGCTAGGGCACTAAGGTTTGGTTCTGCAAAAACATCTGCACTGTATAAGAAGTATCTATTATTATTATCATTATAATCAGTAAATCGATTATAACAATTGCAGGCACGTGCTTCCTACTCCTAATTTCTCGCTGCCACCCAACCCCAGGATTTTTGTACCACTCCTCCCCGCCCCCCATCTTTTCTCCCACTCATTCCACCAGCCCATTCTTCAAGGCAGGAAAAATGGCCAGAACGGTGGGCAGATATTAATTACATTGTATGGTGGGGGGGGGGGGGGGGGAGGAGGGGGGGGGAGCGAACAGCGGCAGAACCGTAGAGTGAGTTATTAGAGAGCCTCCAGTCTTAAAGATGCTGTGCTTTAAAATGCGCTTTTTGTTTTTAATGCCCGTGTCCTAGTCCAGGCAAAGTGGGACACTGTCTTTTCAACAGTGCTATACATGCCGGACGGAAGAGTGCATCGTTAGACAAAGTGGGGCATCATTCCCAACGCTGCAGTGAAAACTGTCCCCACGTACGCAGAATGGGACATTGTGATTCCAACATTAATGTGAAGTAATGTCCCCGTCAAAGTGGGACACTGTTTCGAACAGAAACACTAGAAACGTGCGACATTGTGTCTCAGCAAGCAGTGCTGTACAAAAAGTGTCACTGTCTAGGTAACGTCTCATCAGCATCGCCGTACAAAGTATGACACTCTCTGGGTAACATGCAACACTGTGTCTCCAGCATTAGCGCTGTACAAAGAGTGTCCCAGTCAAGGTAACGTGTTTGCAGGGCGCTATGAAAAGCTGGAGGTGGTGACCAAAGTGAGCGAGCACTGAGCCGCCAGGTCCCCCCCCCCCAACTCCCCCCCCCCACCCACCCCCCAGTGGTTCTCATCTACGTCAGTCCCGCCCCCCCCCCCGCCCCCCCTCCCCCCCCTCCCCCCCTCCCCCCCCGCACCGCTGTAATAAGTTTCTCCTCTGCGTCAGCCCTGCCCCCTAAACCGCTGTACTAGTTTTTCCTCTGTGTCAGCCCTACGCCCCCCCCCCTCACAGCTGTACTAGTTTCTTCTCTGTGTCAGCCCCCCCCTCCCCCACCGCTGTACTGTTTCTCCTCTTTGCCCCCCCCCCCCCCCCCCCCCTGTACTAGTTCTCCTCTGCAGCTCCCCCCCCCCCCCCACCGCTGTACTGCTTTCTCCTCTGTGCAGCCCCCCCCCCGCCCCCCCCCACCGCTGTACTAGTTCCCTCTGTGTCACTCCCCTCCCCACCGCTGTACTAGTTTCTCCTCTGTGTCACCCCCCACCGCTGTACTAGTTCTCCTCTGTGTCAGCCCCCCCCCCCAAGCTGTACGTGTTTTCCCTCTGTGTCAGCCCCCCGCCTCCCACCTTCTGTACCCTACCCCCCCCCCACCACTGTAGTTTCCCCTGTGTCACCCCCCCCCCCCACCCACTCCCACCGCTGTACTAGTTTCTCTCTCGTGTCCCCCCACCGCTGTCTAGTTTCTCCTCTGTGCCCCC
>JABMCL010003092.1:350000-360000 GCA_018857735.1 Alviniconcha marisindica | reverse complement strand
AGTGACATATTTTTGACAGTTAGCTGTGATACTGGCTGAAAGGAAGAAATCGAGAAATGCGGTCGGACGAGTGTCGGAGAAAAGTTATTAGCGGTGTCAAGCTTGTCACGAACAGTACAGAGTCTTCCGCTGAAGTAGTCCGAAAACCATCCAGGAAGTTCAGCCGGAGACAAGACAAGAAGGGGGGGGGGGGGGGGGGGGCTTTGCCTTTCCAAAAGACTATTGATAGTTTTATATAGTTGTTTGGAAGAGGTAATTAACAAATCGTAGAGGTGAAGAAGGAGGATTTAGCTTCTTGCACTAATTTGGTGACGCGGTGTTTGGCAGCGTTCAGGATCTCTTTGTGGGCATGAAGGCCAGAAACGAGCCATTGTCGCTCAGCCTCTCTCTCTCTGAGTGGTTAAAAAAGACTCTCTCTCTCTCTCTCTCTCTCTCTCTCTCTCTCTCTCTCTCTGCACCCCGAAGCTGAGAGGAAGTAGCATTGCACCACGGGCAGGGGTACCGCTTACAGATCCTACGGCGTTTCACTGGTGCATGCCTGTCCAACGTTGAAGGACGGCACTAGCTGGTTCCGCTGCTGTGCGCTAGGCTGTGACGGCAGACTGGACTTCATGTTTGCACTGAAGGCGACAAGGCCAGTGGCAGTCGGGTTTCTCTGCTTTGCAAACACCACCTGCTTCACTGGTTTGGGCAGAGTGAATTGGCTGACGCCCCAGTAATGATCAGAGGTCAGTGTATGGTCTACAGAAGTAGACTGGAGAGTATGATCGTCTGGAAGATGAAAAACCCAGCCGAAAATGTGACCGCGTTGATGAATTACTGTAATAACAGACTAAGAAAGGCCCTAAGTCTTGATCAAGTCCAGCAGTTTAGCTGTGTAGGTGTTAGAGTACTGATCAAACTGAACATTGAAGTTACCTATGATCAGCAGACTTCCTTTCAAGGAATTACTCGGCTCAAAGAAGTTCTAGAAACTGTGCATCAGAAAATCTGTTTTTCCTGTTGGGTGGAGGGCGGTACAAACAGAACTGCATGGTGTGGAAGAGTGATGGATGGTCAGGTGGAGGGCGGTACAAGCAGAAGACTGACTGCATGGTGTGGAAGAGTGATGGTCAGGTGGAGGGCGGTACACGCAGAACTGCATGGTGTGGAAGAGTGATGGTCAGGTGGTGTGCGGTACACGCAGAACTGCATGGTGCGGAAGAGTGATGGTCAGATGGAGGGCGGTACAAGCAGAACAGACTGACTGCATGGTGTGGAGGAGCGATGGTCAGGTGGTGGGTGGTACAAGCAGAAGAGATTGACTGCATGGTGTGGAAGAGCGATGGTCAGGTGGTGGGTGGTACAAGCAGAAGAGATTGACTGCATGGTGCGGAAGAGCGATGGTCAGGTGGTGGGTGGTACAAGCAGAAGAGATTGACTGCATGGTGCGGAAGAGCGATGGTCAGGTGGTGGGTGGTACAAGCAGAAGAGATTGACTGCATGGTGTGGAAGAGCGATGGTCAGGTGGTGGGTGGTACAAGCAGAAGAGACTGACTGCATGGTGTGGAGGAGCGATGGTCAGGTGGTGGGTGGTACAAGCAGAAGAGATTGACTGCATGGTGTGGAAGAGCGATGGTCAGGTGGTGGGCGATACAAGCAGAACAGACTGACTGCATGGTGTGGAAGAGCGATGATCAGGTGGTGGGTGGTACAAGCAGAAGAGATTGACTGCATGGTGTGGAAGAGCGATGGTCAGGTGGTGGGTGGTACAAGCAGAAGAAATTGACTGCATGGTGTGGAAGAGCGATGGTCAGGTGGTGGGTGGTACAAGCAGAAGACACTGACTGCATGGTGTGGAAGAGCGATGGTCAGTGTGCAAGTTCAAACGAGTGTGCTGCAGTGAGAAATCTGACTCGACTGACACATGGGGAGACACGGACACCGTCATAAAAATGGCGATGCGACATCCACGAGATGGACGAGGAAACGAAAGAGTGGTGTATCCAGGCGATGACAGGCCTGTGCACTCGGCTTTGTCACCATGTGACCGTAACCAAGACTCGGTTACACAAAAGATGGCATCGTGTTCAAGAATAAACTCGTTGATGGCAGTTCTTTCTTTCCTTGGTACGGTACCTACTGAACACGCATTGAAAAGGAAAAAAGTCATGTTAGAGTGCTTGCGATGATCAGATGATTTGGATCACGTTCCCAAAGGTTAAAGGACGACTTACCTTGCAGTTTTCTGTGCCTGTGGCAGATATACCTTGAACGAGATCCACAGATCTCACTGCAGAAGCAGTCACTGGTACTGCCTTCTGCTTCCGTGTACCACCGCGATTACCGTTGGGTGTCTTCTTTCTGACGGTCTCAGCTCACTGTTATTCTATCTGGGTAAAATACAAGAGCCAGGGGACACTGGCTTACTTTATCTGGATCACCAGATAGATATACAAGAGCCAGGAACACTAGAATAGCTTAACCTGGGTAAAGCAGGGACAGTTTAGGATGTTTTTCCTGGGTGAAAAGACAAACTTCGGGTAGCCTTATGAATATCACCTGGATATGTATAAACAGCCGGGGAATTCAGGTCGCCTTACGCAGGTACGAATACAAGAGCTGCAGCTTCGGTACCCAAAAAACAAATCATATAGTTAACTCTTTTGTCATTCGTACGTTGCAGTCACAGCAGTTACTGCGAAGACCGTTGCGGGCAAGTCATTCATATATTCACGACTTTCTCTTCCGCAGTGATTGCTCCATACATCGCCCTGTCACAGTGACAATTGTAGGTCTGGGCTGCGCCGTTTATCAATCCATCATTTATCCATTCGGCCACCTCCGCAGCGTCTGCAGCTCACCACGTCGTCCCCTCATGCTTCCCTCACCGCTCCGGGCTTTGTGTCCGGCAGCGAACATCGGGTCTGGCTCAGATAGATATATATGTCTTCACCGCAACCTGTTCTCTCAGTCTGTCGCCGCATCAAGGTCCGGCCCCTGTTAGACATTGCACACACACACACACACACACACACACACACACACCACACACACACACACACACACACACACACACACACACACACACACATTTACGCGTACACGCACATTACATTTGTAAATGTCTATCACAGAACTCAAATGGAATAAACAAAACAAAGCCTTAAATGTTAGTGTCCCAGAAGCATCGACGATTAATTCTTCTTGTTTAAATCCAGGTGATCACAAAAGGCATGTAACAAAAATATCCATCCATCTGTTTCGACGCACCTCACTTTATACAGGAAGAGGACTGAAAAACAATAGAGTTGAATGAAATTTGGAGATACAGGTTAGAAGGGAGCATTTCCTAAAGCCTTAAAAACTCTGTTAGACTTACTCTTGACTGTAAAACAAGAATATATGCTTTGTAACTCGGGATTCTTAGCAGTTAGCTTACCCGCTGTGAGACGTACGCTATGAACACTTATTCTATGAGCGCTAATCCCACGAACACTACGAATACTTACCTCTCGAACACTCGCTTACGCAAATACGCAAATACTTACTTCACAGATACCTACCACACGAACACTTACCACACAAACATTTACCTCACGAACACTTACGTTACGAACACTTACCCAAAAACACTTACCTCACGAATATTAATTCAAGGAACACTTACTTCACAAACACCTATCACACGAACACGTACCTCATGAATATTTACCTCACGAACACTACCTCATGAATACTTGCGTACGCGTACCTCACGAACACTTACGTTACGAACACTTACCCCAAACATTCACCCCAGGCCACGAACATTGTCTCAACGAACACTTACCTCAGAAATACTTACCTCACGGACACTCATCCCACGAACACTAACCTCATGATTACATACCTCACGAACACTTACATCATGGATACTTGTGTACATTTACCTCACGGGCATTTACGTAGTAAATACTTATTTCATGTATGCTTATCCCGCAAGCACTTACCTCACAAACACTTATCACACGAACACTTACCTCATGAACATTTAGCTCGCAAGCATTTACCCCATGAACACTAACGGGCACTCCTCTGTCTCAGCTACTTACTCAGCTACCGTGTTCAGTCGCAGGGCTGTATACATGTACTCTCTGTTCCTCAACCTCCTCAGACGTATTTAATTCAGCACAAAGAAACGGACAACACAATTCATTTCAAAATGATATATATGCGCTCAGAAAATCCCATATGCGCTCTCTATTCCGTCTTTAAAAGGGTTCCCCCAGAATTGCCTTTCTAACAGGTCCAATGTTCTACTGATTGACGCTTGTCTTTTCGCGTCTCCTCAAGGAAGATGGTGGAGCGCTTCCTTTTTCTATGCTTTTCTCCTCCAGGCGATCGATGGTATGATGCCCTTGGCGGAAAAGTAAAGAAAAAGGCTGCAAATCCTGTTCATTGACTGACTCAGCGTCACTACTTGCAAAGCCTTGTGCACACGTGCGGTAGATAACTGTCAGATGTTCAAACCTCAACGCTCTACGCCATGTGCATCTTCTGCGGGGTAAAAGGGGGGGGGGGGGGGGGGGATCTAGATTACGTGCTAGTTTGCCGGCTGGTGGCGGGGGGAAAAGTGTTTGATTCGTGTGCGTCTGGTCTTTCCGACACGGAAACATTCATTTGCAGGTGTCAGTCGAAAGTGAATACGTTCAGCTGTTTAGTTAGTTGACCTTTAACCTCCGGTAGGCCGTGCTCTTTGTGTCATGGTTCTATAAAAAGAAAAATTCACCACAAATTCCTCAACACTACTACTACTACTGGTAATAATAATAATGATGGTGGTGTAGACGCTGATGATAATAATGATAATCTATAGTTGCAGATGGAAACAAGATAACCAAGTCAACAATGAGTCCTAGGTTAAAAAAATCCCGACAGTTTCATCAAAATTCATACGGAATTTCGTACAAATATGAGTACACCCTCGACATTCTCAGTGAAACTAATCAAACTGCAAGTAAACCGCTGACTTCAGGCACATCAGTTTGTGTCTAAAGACAGGACACGGACTAACCGCTGACTTACTGTGTACTTTAAGCACACCAGTTTGTGTCTGAAGTGGACACGGACAAAACTGAGCTGACGAAACGGAGAAGGTCGAAGATATAAAGACATAATCACTGGCAGTATATGTGCAGAACGAAAGTCAAATTGTATTCTGACCTACACAACACTTAGTAGAGACCACCTTTCGGTACCCCGGTGTCCGTTCCAACCCCGTTCCACGTAACTGACCCAGGTCATTTTGCCAGAAGTGCGGGTGATAGGTTACATCTAAACACACGTGCACCCTACGTATGTGACTTGGAATAAAGTGTCAGTGTAAACTGGTGCACAGAACGATCGCCGAGACGGCACCAGCTAATCAGCGCTGTAATCACTTCCGTGGATATTCAAAAACGCGCTGTGTAAAGCACAGTTACTCATTCAGAGTCGCATACAACTAGAGTGCAGTGGGTCTGCTCGGAAGCAGAGAACAGCGCTATCTAGTAGCCATTGTGAAGCGTTTAGGGCTCACCTGGAGATGAGGCGCTCGACAAGTGTTCAGTACATATGAATAGTTCTGGAGTATTAGCAGAGAAGAGGTTGAACTTCTGCGTCCGCGCTATCCCACCACATGGGAGTTGGGGGCGGGGGGGGGGGCGGGGGGGGAACACGGGAAGGCGGTGAAATGTCGTGCACCCCCACCCCCCACCTCCCCCCCCCCCCCAATCCGCCGAATTCTCGTGACCCCCCCCCCCTCCACCCCCCCCCCCCCCCCACCCCCCCCATCACCACCACATTCCCGGTTGTCAGAATGTCATGGGACCCCAGGGTATCAAAATGTCGTGAGACCCACCCGCCACCACCCCCCACCCCCCTTCACGGGTGTCAGAATGTCGTGGGACCTCCCCCACCATCACTGGTGTCAGAATGCCGTGGGACCTCCCCCACCCCCCTTTACGGGTGTCAGAATGTCGTGGGACCCACCCCCCTTCACGGGTGTCAGAATGTCGTGGGACCCCCCCCCCCCCCTCCCCCCCCCCTCCCCCCCTTCAGGGTGTCAAAATGTCGTGGGACCTCCCCCACCCCCCTTTACGGGTGTCAGAATGCCGTGGGACCTCCCCCACCCCCTTCACGGGTGTCAGAATTTCGTGGGACCCACCCCCCTTCACGGGTGTCAGAATGTCGTGGGACCTCCCCCACCATCCCGAGTGTCAGAATGTCGTGACCCCCCACCCCCACCCTCCCCCGGGTGTCAGAATGTCGTGGGACCCCCCCCCCCCCCCCCCCCCCCCCGTCAGAATGTCGTGGGACCCCCTCCCCCCCCCCCCCTCCAACCCAGAGGAGTGATTGTGAAACGAATCAGCGATTTCAATGACTACAAGGCACGCCGCTGGTAGAGCCATCAAATATCGCCCGGGAAGCTTGACATTCGAAGGAAAAATCGATTTCATTCTTGCGTGAATTTCTTAGCTGGAAGCCCACGCTTACCCATAGAGCGGGATGGGGGGATTAACCAGGATGCATGTATGATGAAGTCCTAAAAGCTGCAGTTTTTGTTGGAAATGGGTTACGCCTACACCTTAATGCGCTTCATGTTAGTGATGATGAAACCCGAAACACAGAACATGCCACCTGAACAAATACCGCGTGAAAGAAGCGCGGGCATGACAGCCCCACTGTTTATAATCCGAGTCACTCCCAGCGGTTTGGTTTGCACACGTAGATGAATTACACATATACCATATTGTTAAACAAGTAAAATTAAATTAGAAGAACGGCCGCAATGACAAAACAACAAACAAAAAACAATTAAGACACCCTAACATTAGAACGCTAATGTAAACTTTGATTTAAGGCAATCAGTTGTATCAGAATTATAAATAATTTTTCAAGTTTGCATAATCAAATCAAATAGACCGTTCTGAGTCAATTTTACCACCCATATGAACCTTTTATCATCAAGACGAAAACAGAAGGGCGAATACTATTTAACAGGACAAGACGAAACAGGTACAATTTCGGCGGGATTGGTTTCATCAAGACAACGAACATACGTCTAAACGGTGGAAAATGCGAATGACTGGTAGTGAGAGGAACAACTGGTAAAGAACAAGGCCAAACGTACTCAGTCACCCGAAAGAAGAGAGGACACGGATAAGGAAAAAAACTAAGAAAAACAACAACTACGTTTCGACAAACGACGATATCGCTGTCAAAACATCGTGGTGTTTTCCGTTTGTTTTTCTTTGTTTGGGGTTGGGTTTTTTGTTTGTTTGTTTGTATCTCTCTTCTTCTGGTCAGTATGTTTGCCTTGTTCTTTACCAGACGTCTAGACGGACACATTTTCAACATACTAACAATTGAAAAGGGAGCAAGACTTACCTCCCGAGCATTTACCTCACAAATGTTTCTTTGTTGTTTTTGTGGACGCTGTGGGTTCAAATTTTTAGATTGATCTGCATTAACTTACGTCACATTTGATCCATTGATTAAATACAAAAAATCAGCGTAATTCCATAGCGTGTAAATACACACACACACACACACACACACACACACAGGCGCGCGGATGCTGTGGAGTGCAGCACTGTGAGGAAGGGGAGATGCGTGTTCGTGTTCTGCCTTCGGAGTCCTGTCACTCACTGGCCAACTGAAGGGATGTTTCAGCCGCTGCCTTCACTTGAACTGACCACAATAACAACAGCATACGACTGCATTCTCTGCCCTGCAGTTCCAAGGATAAATAGGACGAGAACTGTCAAATCAGAGTCAGCTGCCTCTTCGAGCATTGCTGACTCTATTGCAAAATTAGTGGGGGTTTCTTCTTTTTTTCTTCCGGCTTTTCTTGTTTCTGTGTCTTCTCCTTGGCTTTGTTCCTGCTGAGCTTTCGGAGTGTGTGTGTGTGTGTGTGTGCGTGCGTGCGTGCGTGCGTGCGTGTGTGTGTGTGTGTGTGTGTGTGTGTGTGTGTGTGTGTGTGTGTGTGTGTGTGTGTGTTTTGCTGTTGCACAGCATAGCAGGGTGGCACTGACCGACTAGTATATCATTACGATTAGGTTTTAAAGATACTGTCAGGACAAACCAGTTCAGTCTTTAAATTTCAGTGAATGAAGTGACAGTCAAACGAGTTCGTGAACAGTGTCCGCTAAGCCATTGCAGAATGGTAACTGTTCCTGTGTTATTCACCCAGAGCAACAGGCTCTTTTTGAGGGTGTACCTCCGGTGGAGTTTATGTACCTTGTATTTACACGCATGCCAGGTGAGAGTTACCGTAGGCGACTCGGATCTTTGTTGTTGTACTTGTATGACGTATTTCGAGCGCCGATTAACTCCCTTGTGTGTTGGTTTTGTATTTAACGCCTAATGAACTTGTGCCAAATTTTAATCTGAAGATCATTTTGCTTATAAAGCTACCACAAGCATACCCAACAGAATAAAATGCGGGTTCAGAGTCAAGTTATCCTGGCAGGGGGTTGCAACTCCGGTTATTTGCCAGTGAATATCTTTCGACAAATCCTTCTTCACACGAGCCCAGAACATCGTGTCATGACATTGTGTCATCCAGAGCAAGCGTGTTGCTGAGCACACAATCGTCTTCTCTTCCTTCTTTTAGCTTTCTTTTTATTCACATTTTCTTGCTTTTATCGTCTCTGCGTTTTTGGTGGATATGTTCCTGGTAAGTAAAAAACAAACAACAACAACACTTAAATATCTAGGCAGCGGTTATTGTAAAGGTGTAAGTGCTAGATACTCAAACCAAATAAACGTGAATACTTTCTTGAATAGCTAATGATCTACACATTGAATTTTGTCTTGAATCCTCCATTCAACTTTTTGATTTTACCCTATAGGAACAGTTCCTGTGATAAGTATGACTTGTCATCAGCACAGTCTCATTGCATTGACGTTTTTCTGTTACCAACGTCATGGAGACAGTGTGCGGAACTCGACCCACCCAGCGGCCCGTTAGCCCCGCCCTCCCACTGACCCACTGACCCGTGTCGTTTGTCACGTGCAGAGACAAGCCCTGGGAAGAGAGCTCGGGTCGGCCGGCGACCTGAGTGAGCGGTGAAGGGCTGATGGCAGAGCCCAAAGCGATGACGCGACCTCTCCACCCCCCTCGTGTGGCTCGGGGCGCGGCGCAGCGGAAGCAGGTGACACGACCACGACAACGGGCACCAGGCCTAGCATGGCGCGGCTAGCCGTGCGCCGCTGTTGCCTGCTTGTGGGCGTAGCTCTCTTCGTCCTTGGAGTCACCACCACCATGCGCACTGCCGTCCGCGTCAACATCACTGCCATCTTCGAGGAGGAGGATTTCGAGGACTTCGAGGCGGTCTTCTACCGCACGCTGAACGACTTCAACAACGCCAGCAAGGACATCCACTGGTTCGGGCAGGCGGTGACAGTGGGGCGAGACCTGAAAGCCACCATCTCTGCTGTGTGCAACCTGATGGAGGGACGGCGCAGCTCGCTGCACGTGCTGGTGGTGTTTGGCAACGTGTCTACCATCCAGACAGTCAACCTGCTGTCCCAGTCACTCGGCATCCCCATGATGGGCTTCATGATGGACAAGGGGGACGGCTACATTCAGGTAACCGCCGCCTCTGCTCCTCTGTCTGTCTGTCTGTCTGTCTGTCTGTCTGTCTGTCTGTCTGTCTCTCTCTCTCTCTCTCTCTCTCTCTCTCTCTCTCTCTCTCTCTCTCTCTCTCTCTCTCTCTCTCTCTCTCTCTCTCTCTCTCTCTTCCTGCCTTCCTGCCTAACTGTCTACTTGTCTGTTTGCCGTTGATTTCTGTTTGTCCACCTGCCTGCAGATTGTTTGTCTGGCAATACTGCCTGCCTGCCAGGCGATCTACGCCAACTGTCTTTGCCGTCTCGGCGTCTGTTTCTCTCTCTTCTCTCTAGTTGACTCTCTTTACCTGTGTCTGTCTGTCTGTCTGTCTGTCTGTCTGTCTGTGTCTCTGTCTGTCTGTCTGTCTGTCTGTCTGTCTGTCCGTCT